>JACCGJ010011743.1:0-82238 GCA_013407085.1 Atriophallophorus winterbourni | reverse complement strand
AATATAAACGGTCATGGTGGTTAACAGCTACTCCACCACCTGTTCTTAAGCGGTCTCTCCGAAACACGGTCATGTTTGGAATAGAGAGCTCGCGATCGCTCACGTGAGGTTGGAACCATGTCTCAGTTATTGCTATGACGTCGAGTGAGTGCTGATTGCAGAGATCCTTCAGTTCAGCTGTTTTGTTTAACAGGCATTGTGCGTTTGTATATAGGCAATTGATTGTGGTTTTCGTATACAGTGATGGGGCTGAAAGCTCGTCTATTAGTCCGACCCTTCGAGAGTCGGACATCGGCCGTTTTTTGGGATTGCCACAGTGTTTCTAATCGGAGTCTCGTCTGATTGTGGAAGGCGTGGTTCATTAGAAGGCGTAGAAATTCTGTGATCACTCATTCTGACATCCTTCGGGAGATTCCTATAGTTTGCTTTCCAGTTAGCCCTAACTGATTCCATCATACCTTTCGTTAAAAGTGTTACTTTCAGAGGTTTTGGCCCGTCACCTTTATAGTTTGGTGAACGAGGTATTCTAAAAGTGTCCACCACAACTGACTCGTGAGCCCCGATGCTGTTGGCAACATAGAGCCACTGTTTGTAATCGTGGTGCTGTATTCCACTTCCTGAAGCAGTGTCAGTGTGTTCGGGAACACCAAGAAGAACAATACTGCGTTGGTCACATTTTTTCCCATTGTTCAAATTACCTTTCCTCTCCCACCACGGAATATCTGCATGTATGCGACATTTAGTCTGTGAGAATGTACGTAGCAAATAAGAGTTTAACAGAACGTCTTCCATCTCTTTTTGGCTTTTGAAAGTTATTCTCAGTAAACGTGGTTCATCGAGATGAGGAGAATTGGGGTGCCGACTTAGGCGGGTTATTGAATCGGGCAGTATCGAGCTATTATTCATCATTGAACACAGCTGGTACCATTGTTCAATTCGTGAGTTCTTCTACTCGAGAAAAGTGTCCCTGATGTCTCCGGCACATTGGTGCAAATTACACTGAGATTCATCAAAGTTCTTTTCATTTCATCATTAGTTTTTGAAGTAGAGGAATTCTGCTGGTGGACAGTCAGTACCCGCCCCTTCGACTTTCTAATCTGATTAACATCTGAGTCGCAGCTTGCGTTAGCATTACTCAGCTGTTTAGCTTCCCGCGAATTCTCCTTTAGTAACGGAGTAACTTGTGGAGTTACGGGATGTAGCGTTGGGTTCGGGTTGATTTCACTTTTTAATGAGTTATTGTGGGCATTTACTATCGACTTCAATGATTCCTCAAATTTTTGGGAAATGTTCTCTAAGTATTTGACGCGATTTTCCAGGTCTCCTGATTGTGATGCATTGGTCCCGGTGCAGTTTAACGACTTTGTTCTACAGACACTGCATACATAACAGACACTAGGAATTTCCGGATTATTAATAACGACTACTGCCTCGTTAGTCAAAAGTTTATCGCAATTAGTGTGTATCTTAGTAGAGCACATATAACACATGACTACTTTCGATTTCACACTTACCCCCTTTTCTTGCAATTTGACTGGATGAGTATATGACGAACAATGCGGTATGTAACTGTCCCTATTGTTTTTTTCAGAGATTTTATAATTTTATTGTTAAGCGTACTGCTTTTTCTACTATAAAACTTTCTGAGTTCTGAGTTCAATGCTGTTAATATTAATTTAAATTCATTCATCCACTCGCATCTAATTTTGCCTGTTTTTCTCTGCTCTAGATATAAATAGCCAGCTGCGATGAAAGCAAATTCTCGCTTTTAATAAAATGCTTCGTGATAGATGCTTCTTGATGGAAAAAATCAAGATGTATGGAAAAGGCTACAAATGAAAATTAATGATATCGAATCTGGAACATTTCGTTCATAATGATGGAGGTTTTTCGTTATCATAACTATAAGACCCGTTTTACGGCTGCTTGTTACCGTTTTCATTAGCATGATGTTTTTCGAGTGTGCTAAAATGTTACAATTGATTTTCCAACCTTCGTCTGTACACATTTTACAAATGTTTATGGTGAAAAATTAAGGAAGTGAACATGTTCCCGAGTGCGAATTGTAATGGAATTGGGAGCACATTGTTGGACGACAAAAATGTTAACTGCCAGATATTCGAAATTCTATATGTACACGCTACTTACTGGTTTAGGAAGTTCCAAGCTCATTTGTATTTCACCAATACACTGGAACGCTGGATTTCGGGTTGAAGATATTTTACAAGGCGTCAAGGTATGTTCGGGATCGAGTGTAACGGCAGTCAGTTTTCGAATCAACATGGACACGGAGCCGCTGAAATATAGAAAGTCATTTTTGTCTTGCCCCACTTTGAAATAAATGCGCTCCAATGAATTAGAACGGTTTTTAATCTTGAAAATGAAGTTAAATAAATAGAGTTGAATGGAAATAGAAACATGGATATCGAGATTCACGCGTAAATTACACGGTTCTTAAACATGACTACCATTTTGCAGGTTTTACATGGGTCATGTAATTATAATATTGTTAGTAAAGCCCTACCCTCAACCTCGCATCACAGAAAATGATAGACTCATCAGGCTGTATACAACGTAGTATAATGCGTTAAATTTTAAAACTTATGGTCGAACCCCTTCAGTTAGGCGTGTTAATTTAATAATACTCCATAGTGTTAAAATACTAATAAGAGCGTAGGCATTTGCTAACAAAACTTTAATGCTGTTTTCCATTCATTTTTACTAAATACGCGTGTAGTTGTTGCAAGGAAAAAGATGGTCCTGGCCAATTTTGAACGATTTGCGTGGGAACGAAATGAGAGGGATCATTGCTAATAAATATTCGAACGAATAACGCAGGGATGCCTGATTAATATTTTAATTATTCTTAAATTGGATTTAAGCATTTGTCAGAATTTTAGATGATGCGTGGCGAAGAGAATTTTCGATGTTATACGTGGTTGCTGTTTTACCAGCCGAAATGCATTACCGGAAGATTACAAAAGCACGCTTCCCTTCAGACAAGACAAAATACCGGTTTCTGTTTGTTTGTACTCAGTATATATTTGCTGGCCGATATGGTTTACTTTGATTTATTGCCGTGTTGAAATGTTAGATAAATTTTCAATTCGAAGCAACAGTTCGGTAATGTTTAAGTTCGATTTTCATTTACCTTTATAAGAATAGGATATCCTAACTCTTAGTAGATAAGTGGTCAGAACTCGTTTACTTTGGCTCCAAAGGGTTGAATCAAAGTGTCAAACAGAAAGAAAATATCACTGAATAGATTGTTTTGGTTGAAATAATTTACAAGGCGTTCATCAACTCACGCATTAAACTTTAGTACCTACATTTTTTTATAAATCGAAGCCGGATTTTGGTTATACTTTTCGATTTGACTTTATTATTCAAATTATCTTGGGGTTTTACTTTCATTGAAACTTGATTTTCTTCTTCTTTCAAACAAACTCCAAAACAAATGTTGTTACCGAAAGCCACCAATATGTTCCCGGAAATATACTCCAGGACATTGAATCCTTGGTCTACGATATGTTAATAAAAGACAAGCGCAAATCTTTGCTATTATTCTTCACAGTTCCATTCATACCGCAAACCTATGTTGCTGTAAAGTTTTCGTTTTCTAACCATAGATCTTTGAATCTTTGCAAACGCACTTAATTTGATCACTCTATACTAAACGTTTGTAGTGAATACAGCTTGATATTTCAATATACTAGGAACTTTCATCAACATAAAATAGATAAAATCAGCAGCAGAATACTCCCGATTAACAGTCATTTACTAATGAAAAATCGTAACAAGTTAGCATGTTTATGTATTTTCAAATGGGCTATATTTAATATTCGTATATTGATAATTACGTATAGAAGCTCGCCAGAATGTTAACAGAATTTCAGCATACAGTATCTTCATAATTACAAAGATTTAACTCTCGTAAATTAGACCTCAATCTTATTCCACCATACGACACTCAGAATATTGAGATATAGCGTGAAGTATCCGTATTTGCGTTCAGTTCCGTCAGACGTCAAGCGTTACGTGTATAAAGTACAGTATTTTTATTCATTCGGATACTTTTCTGCCTTCATTGTTCGTGATCTATCATTCACTCGTCACTATTGTGAAGGTCAAAAGTGCATTAGAGATTAGCGCTAATCACGAGCTTTCAAATGGTATGTTGAACTACACCCTCCAATGCAATACAAGAGAAAGAAACGTCGGAAAGTTCGACGACGAACATTGCGAACTCATAATAGTTCAGGTTTCGGATTGATTGCATTCGAACGAATATAGCGACGACATCTTCGACAGTATAAGAAAATGGACAACGTCAGTCGCAATCGAACGACATAAAATTCGTCAATGTCGGTCTAACCAGCCCTACGTGGCGATGGCTTGAATTGTACCGTTCGGTTTGAAATCGACTGACAAATCAGATCGAAGTGAAAACCGGACCTGACATAAGGTTATACTTGAATGCCACTGTTGCATAGGGTTCGTACAATGAATCACAATGTTCGAACACAGAATCACATAGTGATTCGTGGTAAAGCACTCAGAACGCTTATGGATGACCAAAGTGATGTGTTGCTCACATCCCCAAAACATTACACTCCACTACCGGTTTCTGGCTGTTTGCCGTCATCAGGTGGAGACAGTAAGATTACGTTCAGTGACCAGACATAGTTATACCTGAATGTGAGCAACACATCACTTCGGTCCATACATGTTGAAGATCAGCGTGGGGATTGTTTGTGTTGCCCATATAATATATTTCGTTATTCGTCTTGTGCGCTATAAACGCCTTTGACCAATCGGCATCTATGTTTTGTGGAATTCGTGTCTAAACGCGATTAGCGTTAGACAGGTTGACCTCAGGGAGGAATCGAGACACAATCGGTGCCTGAAACGCCAAAGGTGACGTGGTTAATGTTGAACCGAAATGTGATAATGGGCCAGCTACCACTCATTGACCTGAACTGACCTGACGCCATCATTTCCGGCTTCTCTCTATCCCCACTCGCTACACTATGACATTTAGTCGCATACGAATGTGGACTCATTTGTATCATGTTTAATGAAGCAAATCGATAACACACATGTAGGAAGATTTGCCAGACCAATTATGGCCAGCTGATGTTTTCTTTCATTAAGATTTTCACAAAGTCAATCACAGACACACACACACACACATATATATATATATATATATATCCACATATTATACAATTGGGTATGATAAACTATCAGATGTTACCGATGCTTACAATGAATACATATCAGTCGGTTGTGTTTCCTACGCTGGTAGTTTATTTATCATAATATTTTTCAGTTCAGATATTAGTATCAGATGTCTATTAAATAATAACATTTACTTATTAATAACGTTTCTCTTCTGACACCAAAGCTTCGTCAGACCAAGATTGTCAGAGATCAGGTTTAAATTGCACTCCACTGACCAATCTTAAGCTGGGTAAGAAGCTTGTGTTAGAAGCAACACCTTACTTATAAGCTGCTATAACCCAATCATTACAAACTTTCTTTTGAAATAATATTATTTCCCGATTGGTTGCATACATTTTCCAATACATTTACTTTTTTGATTAGAACGAATCATTCGTTAGAACAACTCTGATGATCCTTAGAATGTTGAAGCGATTATTATTTTAATGGCGCAATCAAGCTTCATATGTATCGATTTTTGCATGAAAATCAATAAGGATTTCACTTACTGAATGAGTGATGTTACCATTCTGAATTCTCGTTTCTGTGTTGGCAACGAAGCAAATTATCAGAAAATATTTTGAGAAATAGTCAACATTTGTTTAATAATGTACCCATAGTGATTTGCGAAATACATTCAAATGAAGGTAACACCTACTGCATGATAAGGGTACTATGGTAACACGAGTTTCAATCAACAATTTATATTTTAGATTAATACCGTCAAAACGTTTCACGTGATGAGAAACTCCTTTCGAATAGTTTAGAGCGTTGAAGCTACTCAATCTCCCAACAGTTTTCACATGTTCAATTTACCAATTTGTGGAAAGCTTCAGTACACTCGAGAACAATGAAATAATTATGCAAAATACCACCATCAGCCACAAAGCAAGAGCAAAACGCTTCTAAAGGTTTGGCCACAACATGTATAAAACCACAAAAATTCGGGTTGCGGATATATTGTATTTACTCGTTTCAAGTGGCAAACAAGTAGAGCAGTTAAAAAACAGTAGCAATCAAGCAATATACAATTTGTCATATTCAGTCAAACAAGCCCCAATCGTTGAGGTTTTTAGGCGGAGCTGTTGGCAAGCAATCACCTGCCAAAACACTTTGAAGTGAATACTATAAGATAGGCTAGGTAATTTGTTTGTAATTACCCGATGTGGAATGTAGTGATTGTTTTGTTCTTGGACATTTGTGTACCAATAATTTTGAAGTGCTCTTATGTTGTGAGAATACGGGATGGTTGCGTTTGAAACATTGTTTTCAGGACGTATCGTAACGCACAAGTCAGATAAACAGGAAAGTGGATTGACGCAATTGACATTGGATCTATTGTCCTCCAGTTCTGGGTAAACGGAATAACAGACGTAAGAACCGTAAATGCAATTTGATCTCGCTTAACCTGACAAACTGTCCCCCTTACAATATGGCAGTGCATGGCGATTTTACGCTTATTGCATCATTTGACTGAAAGGCCCGTGTCAGATTGATTGATTCTATTTGAGCATACGTCACGCGAACTACAATGCTCACACTGTGATTAACAATAGAACGCACTTCAGTGGTAATTTCAATTTCATGGTAAGACGGCAACATTTTATAGACAAAGTTCGAATCTGGGTATGTAGATTTCCATATCACCAGTTATGAAGATTCTTTGATGAAATAAACAAAACATACATAATTCGAACATTTGCCACGTGTTTCAGACTAGAGCGAGAGCTGAATAGAGAAATAAACTTTAAATGTGTGTCCGCTTCTTTGAAACCACATGCACCTAGTTTGCCTTTCGGTCATTTCGTCATCATTGACAGAAATAAACAAATGCAATTTTGTTGATGGTGTTCTAAAATGATCCAATTCAGAACCATTCAAGTGTTCATGTTCATATATTTCGCTAGTACACTCTACTGGTCTATGTGAATCTTTTTCCCCACAAATTTTTTGCGGGGCCTTCAAATCGGCCGTGCATACAATTAATTTCTCCAAGGGTAAAATGCATCAAATATTTTCGGATCAACTGAGGTCAAATTTGGACGTGCACTTTAGAACGAAGTACGAGATACCGGGACTTGCTGTGAAACGTTTGACCCAAAAACTTTTGCTAGTAAACTGGATCGTATGTCAATCAATTAAGACGGACAAGAAAAATCGTTCAGTCGACAAATTGTAACTCGATGTCGGGACATGTTTATGATTTTTTAAATTTGTGGTGAAATTATTGTAACAGCTGAAAATTCGTGTGTACGAATAAAGTCAATTTCTTTCTTTCTTTCTTTCTTTCCTTTATAAAAATAACTCTTTGCTGTCGTTCGCGTCAGTCTTTCATTTCATTTCGATCATATGTTAACAATTCATAATTATTCCACACTTTACAACGTTTTGCAAAACCACGCAGATAAAAGCGGAAGTAAATATCAATCTCATAGAGCTGAGAGCGGAATATGACATTGCTGTGTGATATTATTTACGAGGCTGACAGCAACGTTTTGCCCCCTTTAATTTGAATTTGAAATTTTAACCTTTAATTAATGGAATAACTGTCAGAGTTCAAGCTGCCTTGAGCATTTGTGTGTGCTATACATGATACCTCTTGTTATTGTGTCTTACGACCACAAAACATTAGCATTCAATATGCTTCAATTACCTCTTAATTTGCACACCTTAAGTCCATCAAATTCATCGATAATTTAACAGTTTGAAATATCACTAGTCATTTAATTTGATTCAATCCGCCATCACCTAGGCGAAACTCTTAACACCCAACCCTTGGCACTAATCTTTTGGAAATAAGAAATTTAGCGTACGAGACCTATGAACTTGTAATGAAAATTCCACGGCTCTTGGGCCATCGTTGTTTTGTTTTGCTGGGAAAATTTCCTACGCATCACGAATATTAAAATAGCTTGCACGCTTTTAACTCTAACGCAACGATATTGAATAAATCATTTGCAGAATCTCTTTTATAATCTCAAAACTAATCATCTTCACGAGCTTAACTTCATCTTCACTTCAATTTATTATTGTGTGGAACCTCAATCTTACAGTTTTCTTCATTTTATTAGATGGTGAATTGAATGAGGTATAGAATACATGATGGCAGAATATCTAAAAACAGATATTTTAGGCTGATCACTAGGCGCTGATCACTATTATTGATGCGTTACAGAAAATTTGCAGACAAGTTATGCGCAGGAAATAATGTAGTCATACACTATGATCCATATGATCCATATGAACCATGAGCCATATGATCCAAGAAACATGAGTTTTTTTAACTGAGATTGTTCTTCAGAACACCGAGCAGCTTTAATTACATGAGCTACCTTGAATTAAACCATGAAATTTCCAATTTAATCATGAAAGAGAATTAAAGTAAGTGAATTTCAATACCTCAATTTGTGTATAGTTTTGCGCACATTCCCGCAGTAATCATCATTTTAACGTTGTTTACCCAATTATTTGTAGTCTGAAAGCTCATCTTTCACAAACCCTAAGCCGTAATGGAATGGTAAACAAGGTTAAATATGCAAACAACGATTGAATTTTAAAAAAAATAAGCACAACCACGAAAATTACGGTTCCCGGATGCTTACATTCAGTAAAATCGTTTGACACAAGTACACAGAAAATCACATTTTCGGGCTCATTTTGCCTTCTTTATTTATTATTGTAAACTGTTATTATTTCGTAATCTTTACAAAATTATCTACCTCTAAAAAGTTTACGATACTAAATTGTCGGCATTTTGGCAGAGAGCTATAAATAAATTAAATCGTATTTGCCACTGTCAATCTTGAATAATTAATCCATGCGACAGTAAACTTAAGCAAACAATGTTTTCTGTTTTGCATACAGTACCATCACACACACACACACACACACACCTAACAACCGGTTTCGCGCTGTTTGCGTTCATAAGGCACGAAAAGTACGACCAACATCCATATGTCTTGAAACAGTGGAGGAACGGTAAAAATGTTTTGCTTGAAGCCACTATAGGGCAAGCGTGTTACAACAAACCTGCTCAAGCATATCTGTAGAAACACATGTAGGGTAAGGCATGAGTATCCTTATCGTACTGTCACTACTTGATGAGTGCAAAACAAAACGGAACCGATCGCGGGTGTGATGGAAATGCATGCAAATACGGATTTTTGTACATGTGTAAAATAAATTAACAACATAGTGGTCACCCATATGGAGAGCAGGTGTATTCTACGCGAATGAATAATAGTCATCTATTGACGTTATGAAACACTGTCCGAAATTTTCCACCCCGCGAGTCTATTTTTGCAGATGATGATTAGAAGAAGAATAATTTATTGAATTTGCATTCAGCTGAATACAGAAGGAAACGAGGAGCACTAATATTCATTTGGACAGTGCTTAATCAAACAAATCATCCTTGCGGTCGTTTGTTTCATCTTTCCCATAACACACATCTGCGAGGTCACCAATCGAAACTTTACCAACAGCATAGCAGGTTGAACCGCCGCAAATATGCATTTTCCGTTCGCAATGTGCAATTGTGGAACAGTTTACCTACTCATGTGGTACAATCTGGAACCGTTGAAGTTTTCAAGAAATCACTAGATATTCACATGGACAAGTATGTTTTTTATGTTTGACAATAATCTAACAATATTTTGATATTTTTTACCATCCGACCCGATGTACATTTTTGTGGGTCTTGTAAAGCATAGCTTTTTACCTGCATATAATCTATGAATAAATCTATGAATAAGAAGAAGAAAAATGGTTTTATCATTTGATCACAGTTGTTTACTTGTGATTTCAAGCTATGGACTCTTGAACGGTTTGACTGATTTCATAACGCGCATTCTTCACGCCGCTGTTTAATCAACGCCACAATTTTATCACCATGAATGTTTTGATGGAATATAAAAGACTCTATTCGTTTGTGTTTCTTACGTCTTTGTCGGTAATGCACACACTATCTGCTATATATATAGAGTCTTTAGCTCGCTTTCTCCTGCAAATATTACCTCTCAAATAATGCATGGATTATCGGTCCAATTGGAGATTATCTCTCTTGTTATCGTGAGACAAATTAGCTGACGAATCGCAATCATTAGTCTCGATTAAAAATTCGTCAAGTGGAAACATTCTCTTCCCAGAGTCATTAGCGAAAATAATCAATTCGTATAATCCTCGTTAAAGCATTCAAACGGAAATATTAGTCGGGATTCTGGAAATACTCTGAACGCATAATGGCTTGATAATACAGGAAAGATTATACATTCAATGATGAGGGTTGTGAACTTCAAGTTCGTTCGATCGTGCTGTTGAATGATGCGCCATGGTTCGGGGCAAAACATCGTTAACGTGACGTGCATTTCAGCGATAAGAAAAAGTAGAATTTGTTAATGCTGATGGATCAAACTGTTGTTAGGAGTGCTGATTTCTTTCGAAAAGCGGAAAGTGAAATTGCTTTAAAAGTGTCACACGAGATTAAATATCCGGTTCATAATTATTGGAAATTTTGGTATTTAGAGTTATATTGGTTTTGTGTATAATGGAAATGCATGCAAATAAGTTTTTTCATGGTCATGGGTTCAAACCTTGTCTACATGGGTGTGGGGTCATGTGAATGAACAGGTTGGTCGTACCAACCCTACCCAATCGTGGCATACAAGCGCAACTTGTTTTGGAATAAATTCCGTCTGACGAATGTATCGGAGATAGGCTGTGGCGCGAACAATGAAAACTATGGTTGGATTTCCAGTTTTTTGAGTAATCATACACCTACTGTTACATTGTTTTGTCGATTTGAGGAACACGAACACCGCTAAAACGTAGTTAATTCTTAGCCCAATGTATGTGAATTTAAGTTCACTTTTATTTTTAACGGAACATTGCCAACCAGTTTTTAGAATTAGTCTTAGTCATATGTAAAATATTGATTACACCAGTAACTCGAAAATAACAGTACGTTGAGATAGTGAGCGTAAAACACGTATATATTCCACGTATCCAAGGCAATTTAGAGGGTTTTAACTGGGACATGGGGAGAATAACAATTTTCACACGCGTTCGTTTCTAAAGCCAGATAATCACCTGGAATAGAATCGGTTTGATGAGATTTTAGGTAACGTTTCACTTCTTAAACAGAAGCTTTTTAAAACGAATGATGTTATTCAGAAAAGATAGCATGATTAAGTAGCTTAGGACAATCGACTCTGTGGTCCACACATGCATTGCTAAACATTTGGCAACTGTGCATAAGCAACTAGGTTATAAAATTTAATAAAAATATTGGTTTTGCAGAATTTTACCTTAATTAATATTTATCCGTCGTAGCGCTTAGTGTCATAATGTTTTGATTTCAGCCCCATCTGACTTGTTAACCACATGTATTCCAGCCTTATTGATTTCAATTGCCTTTGCATGCAAGCGTTCACCATAAGGCTTAAAGCCACGCCGCAGTACATCTTTACCCCAATCAACCTGTTGAAAACAATTTCTGCCTATGAATTTTTACCTGATTCCTGAACTGCTCAGTAAACAAACAAATCCCGCTTTTACTACACATGTTATTCGTAATTCCCACATTATTCTGTGGTTTTTGTAAAGCTATGTGCTTTTTAGACCATTAAATTGAATTGAATTGAATTGAATTCACATTGTCAAGGTCCATATTGTGGCCGAATCACAACACATGTTAAGGCAATACTGAGTCCTTGAACAATGCCCCATACGCACTCTCATCATGTGGATGTTTCTTAATGCATGTTTTGTGCTCTTTAATTCTTATGTGAAGTTTCCTAGATGATGTACCCACTGGAACAATCTTTACAGTTGATTCTATGAACACAATTATTAGAACTGTCTAAAAGTAATTTATCCTTGAAAAGTATCAAAGCCGAACGAAGTGTTTTACATTTTTTATATGTTACTTGTATTGAAGCCGTGTTTAAAATTGTAATAATTGCTTCGGATACTTTGTTTTAACCCTTTGTCTACGGTAATTGATATACGTATTTTATGATATTTTTCTTTTATTCGGTTTAATTATGACATAAATAAAACACATGATTAATTTTTATGGATCAGATGCCAGACGCCGCCTGACAAGTGCAATCCGATGGTGACTGAAGGTACCGACGGGAGCTACTGAGCAATAGACTGCTTGTTTGAGGTGGTAACTAGAGTTACCGTCAGTAGACAAAGGGTTAAATAAGGTATACATACCGTAGGTAACCAAGTATCCTCACTTTTAAGTGATTCGGCGTTTTACAACACTCATAGGATAGCCATGGTATATAATAAATTTATTTTGATGAATATGACTACTCGATCAATCCAAAATATCTTACAACTTATTTCTGGTTGAATTTACATTTCACAAAAGGAAAACACACCTATATGTTGTTGATCCTGAAAATAATTAGTGGTTCCAGAATTGTGAACACAAATTTCGTGTATGACGTGTGATTATGATATCGTGAGATAGTATCAGTAGCAAAAATGTATATTGTCAAAATAAATGCTTTTGATTTAGCTAAAATGAGCTTAAATGTATTCTATGCTACATTCCAGTTAAATATATTATCCCTTCACTTTCAGATATCACAGGTATTACAACTTTCACACCAGAAGTAGACAAAAACATGAACGTATGAACACATATTTGCCATTATACGTAACTTCAACTGTATCAGAGTTGGACCGAATACAACTTCTAAAGATGATAAGTTCTTAATTAAATTTGTGATGAATTAATGAACATAATGAATAGTGGTGAATGATTCCTGCATGAATCGAATGTATAATTTATATGAAAGGGCTTCTTTACATAACACGAAATTGTCATTTTGATATATGCATTGAATAAATTGTATTACTTTGAAATACTTGCGACATACTATTTTGCATTCATCCGTTTGAGTCAGTTTGAAGCTATTTTTGCAGTAGCACGTGTCATGACAATACGTGGTCAGCATTACTACTCTGATTCATCTAACCAAATGCGCTATTCATCGTATCATTTAAAAAATCAGATGAGTACATCCTCAAGCTTCTTGCTGCAAAGATGATTATAAATGATCTAGAGAATAAAAAGCAGCCAATTTCGAAACAATATTAATCCAAGATCACTTAAGCCGATTAAAACTAATTGAATTCCTTTATATGCCGTGGATAATTAAAGTTAACTTGATAATCACACAATAGTTCGTATTCAAGTGAAGAAAATGAAATTAAAATTTTGAATCCGTGCTTATCATAAATGTAAGAGAGTTAGATTTGTTTTATTTCACCGAAGTTTATTAGGGAATAACATAAACAGTTTAATCAATCTGAGACGACGTTAGGTTACATTTCCAACAACAGACTGCAAAATGCATACAACAACGGGCCAACATGAATCATATGATTGGTATTTTACCCATTGTTAATTAAGAATTTCCAGTTATTTTTGTTTGTAAAATGAGAAAAATAAGATAAATGTTAAAAATGCCAACATTAAAACAACCACCATTCGATGGCCGATCCAAGGAATAAATGTCATGAAGTCGCAAAAAGCAATAGTGTATAAGTGCAAGGAATAAGAACACAGGTCATATCCATTGCCTCAACGAAACGACTAATATCAAATAATTAAGTTGAACTCGATTGCATGTTAGTCTGTGATCAGTCTAATAAGTAAGAGACACTTTGTCTGGTGCTAGTTTGGTTCTTCGAAGTATCTTACATACGAGTCCTAAAAGAAAGACGTATGATAATGATTCAATTGATATATCGAGTTGTTTACGATATATCTAGTATTAAACTGGGGGTTTCCATGTGCTCATTCCGAAAAGTTTAACGGCACAGGCTCAGCTAAAACATGATTTTCTCGAGCCGATTTATGCAAAAGTCTAAGTTCGAAAGCAATTACGTCGTTAGAGGACTCACCGACATAAGCCATGACGCAATAGCTGATTGGTTGAGATTTGTTTCGCGATTACACAACGTTGACTTAAATATTTTAAGTTCGACTATAATGCAAGTACGAATTAAATCCGGAATGTATTAACAACAGAATTGATTATTGAAGTGAAATTCTTTTTGGGCGAATTGCAGTTGATGATCTTAACTTTCATAACATTAACACAATTAAATTGGTTTCGTTTCAGTGTCTTCGTCTTTTCTCGAAATGGCTACATGCCTTCAAGAAAACTTACATTCAACCATATAATTGAGAATGGATTCTGATTTGCTCTGGAATGCTTGTAGAAGACAACTGAGCGACAATTAAACTACTCGAGCATACACTTTATCAGTTAACTTGTCGTGAAACGAGGAATTTGGGTTCCGCTAGAAGATTCTAATTGTATGATGTATGCTGAGCATATCATTTTGGTAGCCATTGTTTGGGTGACAGATGACCGGTAAATTTTATGCCAATATTCTTGGAGGTGAAAGACATTAAAGCAACTCTCTGTAGACTAATTATTTCTTTCAAAAATGCATCGTTTTCGAATAATTCTTACCCCAGTACCGGAACGAGATTGAGTTCGTTACTAATGAAGGCAGAAATTTCATACGTCACGCCACAAACCTGATCGAAACAAAGAAAATTATTCGAGCGTCTGAATAAGTGTTTATTGGGTAAAAGCATAGGAGCAAACACTGTATTAATTTTCTGAAACCGGATTATTTTCTCTCACAATAGGGCCTCCTTGAAAGCTATTGTAGGTACACAAAAGTATATTATTGTTTAAAGTCAGATTTTATTATTTAGTAGTATATGACGCACGGAAACCAGGACGGAACGTATTTAGCATTTTTGAATGTTTTACTAATAAACGAGCTATGTTAATTTTATTTTTTGGCTATGAGCTCATCACATCTCCCAGAATAAGCACTTCCGTAGTATGCTGCTCGCCTCAATGCATCCTGCGTTTGCTCAGACGCCACCAAATTCGTCGGATAAGACATTTACTACACAATATGCAAATCTATTAAAGCTGACAAATAAGCAATGACAGAGAAATCAGTATTTCTATGGAACACACTGAGAACATGTAGCATTGGATATCGTCATTAGGGCATAGCTTTATGATGTATGTTTTAATGTGGCTTCAAAGTTTCCAAGTTAAAATTTTTATTACGGTTGACTAAGCATCGATAAATTAGTTTACAAATTTCTGTTCAAGTACCAGTTTGGGATCATTTAGAATTAACCATACTCCATAAGTAGGCCACACACTCCTAGATCGGTTTCTTCTACATAGTATTTGTGAAAATATGCTCGTTTTTCGGGCACGGAATTCTGTTTGTCAGATATCTTTGAAATTCCCGAATCAGCAAACAACCCGCAGCGAGATTCAAAACAGAATATTTTTCAGATTTGAATTAAATTATTTGAATTTGCATGTTAATGTCTTATGAGTTACAGGTTTCGATGTCTGAATAGGCTTATTGATGTTTAAATGCAGGAACCGGTATGATAAGTGTGATTCTTCCTTCAGAAAAATTGGTTGACTAGATGACACTGACAGTTTGATGTGCCCAAATCCTTGACAGCGTTCCATGCCAGATTTTCATCACGAATTCCACCCGTCCATGCTGAGAATTTTACGTCTAATCCACAATCAAAAAATCGATTTCTAGAATTTTAGGGCAATATGATGCGCGAATTACAGTGAAAATAAAATTCTGTTGGCGATTATGTAAATGGTCCAATCGATTTCAATCACTCGTTTACTGATTCAGACATCTTTTAAACTTGTAAAGACATTGTACACAAACTACCACTTTCAAATATTGACCATTAACAATTTCTGGCATTGACGTAAAAACAAAATATGCTCTAATGACTTACTTTATCTGTGCCTGGTTCGATTGGATAAATCGTTACAGATGAGGGAGATGCGGGTGGAAGCTAGAAATTCAATAGCGAGGAAATCAGAAATTTAGAATTTTGTTGGACATAAACTTCAATATTGATGTATTGGTTCAGCGAACGTAAGCAACATACATTATAGTTACTTCATAGTCAGGCAACAGTTATGAGTTGCATTTTTTAATTTTTGGTTGGCTGTAAAAAACCTTACAGCAAGAGTTCTCAGAGATGAAATTTGATTTAGCCTCGGTACAATATTTAAGATTCAAGATTCAAGAATTTATGGTCACGAAAGCACATAGCTTCACAATTACCATATCATAGTAAATATGCGTTTAATAAGAGGTATAAAAAACAATTATACGATGTCACTGGAGTCAAGTAATATCCCTGAGTCAATACACAGGCATCGTCAAATCGTTATGTAACAAATAAGTGTCCAAGGTTCGAGTGAATGTTTAGATACAGGGAAAAGTGATAATTGCTTCGGGAAGGGCATTCCACAGGAAACAGACACGTACCGATTAGAAATATCGGTGACAGTTATTCGCCTTATGAACAAAATCTACTGCCATTCTGATGAAGGCTTGACCTCGCTGATACATTTATTCCGTACGTGCCTGTTCCCTTTTGAATGCGCTCCCCGAACCTGTTGTTAACACTTCCAGTGCCCATACATTCATTTGAAATTCGGAAATATATTTTGTGAAAAATGACTGCAACTGTGTTAAACCAAGGTTTACATACTGTCTCGGGCGTCAACTAGCGCACAGGGAACCGAACATCAGTACTTCAAATCATTGCAACATTCTAATTATGAGGGTTTCTGATGTCACAAACACTACAACCATGAGTGTCGAAACATTGTAACTAGTGGATCAATGCCTTGCGAAGACATAGATAGCTGTATATAATATAATTCCCAAAGCAAACTACTTCAAAACAAAGAAGCTCATTTGCATGCATTTCCATCACACACACCACGACCAGTTTTGTGCCGTTTGCGCTCATCAGGTAGGGACAATAGGATCGAGATCCGCATGTGCTTGAAACAGTGGAAGGATGGTAAACAAGTTATGCGGATGATGTTTTCCACGTTGTGCGGAATGAAAGTGGAAGATTGATTGGCTCGTTGTGCAGACGGTATGCAATGAATGTTCATGACAGTGTGAAAAACGTTTTGGGGTGTATTAAAGCGTGCATGTTTTTTGGGTTTGACTTTCTGGAATCGATAAACTACTGAGATGACCAAAATTTGATTGTTATTGTAAAACTAATAACCGGAAGTATTTATTTCATTGAAACTCGCAAGGGTTCTTGAGCAAATCATGTGTTCAATCTATTGGGCTGTTGATAAGTAAACCTTACAAAACGCCAACACAATTAAAATTTTAGGTCAAATGGAAATAGCTTTTAACAGCAGGCTGTGCTGCTTAAATTCGCATGCTGTAATAAGCACAAGATTGATAAAGTTGCCTGATACAATAAATCGCTAGCATGCAATTAATCCATCACATACAAATATGGCAAGTCAGCAATTACATGGCTGCTGCATTCGATTTTATACTCAAAAAGTCAATTTTTACGACGTAATATTAATTGAAGAAACAATATATTTATGGATTATCCAAAAATATAATGAATGTTTATTACCATATATATTTCTTACCTTCTAGCCCAACATATATATCCAATGTAAACATTTTATCATTATGAATAATTTTGAGTTGTAAAAATTATTTATCTCTTCCCTGTCCATGAAGCAGAATTAACCCTGGTTGTTCGTCGGTCGTCAGCCAATATTTTTTCGGAACTGATTGTCGTTGGGACACGTCCGCTTTGTTTAGCCAGTCCTAATTCAACTCCAATGACTTTTGATTTAAGTCAGAATTTATAGGTGAGTAGTATATGACGTTCGAACAACAGAACGGAAGCGTACAACCAGTTGCGTGATTGATGTCACTCTTCATTTATGTGTATCTGTGACCTGACATTCGGACGTGATTCTAAACTTTATACTAAACCCACATTTTGCTTCATCGGGTATAAATCCTCTTCAGCTCCTGTGACTGGTTGATGTTTTAGTATATCCTTTTTGTTTAAACCTGCTCAATTCTCCGTAACTGCTATTCAATGATTGATTGATTACGATAAAAATACTTCTAGATAATAAATATCATAACAAAGCAATTTCAAAAATTCATATTCCCCAAATTTTGTCTCTAATGCCTAATGAGTGGAATCATTAATTGTTTAACGTCCATGATTATAAATCACCAAGTCCATTAGTTAGCTTATGAAAAAAAATAATTTACTGTTTGCTTGTGGCCAAAAACATACATGTTGTGTGCAATAAACTATTAGAGATGATTAATTGATGTCGGAATCGATCGACTTACCGAAAGACCACGTGAACGTCCTTTAGAACGATTGTTACGCAAGCCGGGTCTAACAATAGGCTCTTAAACAGAAGCTGGTTCAAAACTTGTGGAACAAAGTCAACATCTCCACCAGCAATTTTGACAAGATTTTTTGAGATGCTTTTGGATATTTTAATAAATGGATGTAAAATAACGCCAAATATCTCATAACAATCGCGATTAACTTTTCCTTATATTAGTAAAAAAGATCAGTAGAAACGTTCGTACTGAGATCCGACAGAAATATTGCCACATAAATCTTGTAGTTATTCACAGAATGAAGCGTATATTTTATGTGATTAAACAGTTTTTTCCTACCACCCTCATCCAACAGTGGAATACAAGTTTGCAGCTTTTTTAAATCTCCCCACTGCTTCAATGCATGCAGATCCTAATTCAACCGTTCCTACCTGATGAGTGCAAGCAGGAGGAAACCGGTCAGGAGGTGTGTATATGTGTGTGTGATGAAACGCATATAAATGATGATTTCTTCTTTTTACAGAGGTTTCAGCATAAAAGAAATTATTTTTACGACGAACTAGCCGTTCGCTGGTGTCATTTAGAACTTTCCATCTACCAGCCGTATATCAACTCAGAGTTGATCAAACAATCCAGTGCCCTCAATTTATTATCCAAGTACACGACACTGCTAAAACATTTTCTATTGCTGTAAAATGAAAGCGCTGATTAATCTGATGCAGATTCTCACACCATAATGGGCTTTGAATTAGATATAAACAACACTTACGAAGTAGCAAGATTCAAGTTTCAAGAATTTATGATATAAAAAGCTTGTAGTTGTACAACCCCATAGGATATTCGTATAAGGACAATAAATATATACAAAAACTTTGACACTAGGAAGATCTACGGTTTTGAAGTTAGCGAAAACGCCATGTATTTTCACGGAATGATGGAAAAAACGCGCACCGAATAGAGAAACCGACTGCAGTTCCAGTGAGAATGTGGAATATCAAATGCCATTGTGTGAGTACGTGTGGTATGGCTTGACCAGAGGCGAAATAGATACCTCAGAGGAAGCATCTTTGAGTTCATTATTTCATAAGTGAGGATTAGATCCAATCAAACCCGTCTGCGAACCAGTGTATCAAAATAAAAATGCACCAGTTGATCCTCATATGGTAGGTTGCGGAGACAGCAAACCATTTTAGTTGCTCCATGATAAATCCTCTCGAGCAGCTTGATGTCCTTTTGTAGCCATGGTGTCCAAGCTTGCACTGAATAATCCATCACTGGGATAATATACGTATTTATCAGCATGTGAAATGTTTCACGGGGAAAATGTCCGAAGCATACCTAGCATGCGGATAGCTCGGTTGTACAATGCTTCGCATTGCATGCTATTCTTAAGACTTCCACCATTCAATACGCCGAGGTCCTTTACTTTTGTTGTCCATTCCAGTTGTTACGATCCATGGTTGTAGTAGAATAGTAAATCTTCGCCTATTTGCAACATTTTCACTTTCTGAAGTCGAATGTAAGCTTGTTTCTCTCTGACCAGCTGTTCAACATATCCATATCGCTTTTGAAGCGCAAACAGTCTAGGTTTAACTTGATTTGTATCCAAAGTTTAGCATCACCCGCAAAGAGAACCATTTTGGCTGTGACCAATTTTGGAATGTTGTTGATGTAGACCTACAAGAGAACCGGGCCAAGTACCGAATTTTGTGGGACACCGCTAGTGGCTTCGATGTCCCTAAACATCACACCATCGATGTGTACAGCTGCCTTACGATCAATAAGGTAGTTTATCAGTCAGGTAAGAAAGCATCCTTTAATAACGGCACCCTGCAGCTTTCATAAGAGAATAAATGGTCCACGCCTTTGATTCGTCCAAGTAAGACGCATGCACGCAACCACCCTCATCCACTACCCGCGTACAGTCGTCCATTGTCTCCAGTAGGTTAGTCAAGTAAGAATCCGACTTCCGAAATTCATTTTGCTCTCTGGACAACAAGTTTTGGGTTTCGAGATGACTCACAATTCTTTCGCACACAATTCGCCCAATAAATGTTTAGACCACTTGAATGAGTGTAACAGGGCGGTAATGTGTTGGGTCAGAACGATTTCCACCTTTGTAGATGGGTGTTATGATTCCTCTCTTCCAGTCAGTCGGTATATCACCTTCCCTCAAAGAGTGATTAAATAAATCACAAAGTGGTTAGCACAATTGATTGCCGCATAACTTTAGGATTGCAGGTGTGATTCGGTCAGCTCCCGGGGACTTGTTGATATTCAACCTGCGTAGGTGATGCTGCACTCTTTCAGAATTGATGCATATGTCGCATATAGTCTCCGGCACAATTGGTGCTGACAATTCCAATGATTGTAATGCATCCTTGGAGGTGAAAACTCGTAAATAAAAACTGGCGAGAGCGTTAGCGGTTTCCAGCTGTTATCTGTTATGATCGGAAAATACCGGGTTTCAGCTTCGTAGTGTTGTTAACAGTTCGATAAAGCAGTTTGGGATTTTGCTGCATTCTTACTGCCAGCTCAATCTGGTGATATTGTTTGTCCTCTCGGATGAGATTTGTGACTTGATTCCGCAATTCGCGAAAGTTTGCCTAGGTCGAATCAGTTCTGGCGACCCTGTGAATAGCCCATGCCAAATTCCGCTTTGTCAGCCATTTTCTAGTCCGACTGCGAATCCTGTTGTGGGGTTCTTTGCTATTATGTTTCTGGACATAGTTAGAATTTAAATGTATCATGCTGGTGTTGTAATCGGTCAGGGTTGTGCAATGTGCGTCCAGATCACTGAAATGTGTATTATGTTCATCGAAAGCCCCCATTCCCTCCATCAAACCAATGTGATTCACTTTGCTATTTCGTTTTATTTGCTTTACCATTCTACTGGCGTTGCACACGTATTGAAAGAGCAGAACGAGGTGGTCGCTTCGACTCAGCGGGGGGTGATACTGAGCATCTTCAACGGCCGTGGTTCAGAAGTTAAGACTAAGTCAAGAACAGATGTCTGTTGCAAATTTCGTTGTCGCGTATTTTTGACATACAGGGGGATGTAATCAAACATTTTGTAGTCGGATGATCCGGGTGGATGATTTACTCGGTTATATAATTGAGGCATATTGAAGTATATCATAACCAATAATTGCGTATTGCGCTGTTTCTCGATGTACTGCAGTGCTTTCAAGAGTTTTTTGTTATGCACATCCGATAATAATGCTGAACGGTAAACTACACAAAAGATGCAACTGTCGCTTGATTCGAGCTTCCAGTTACACCATGTACTGTCTCCTAGATCGAGATCAGTGTCTGTAACTACCGTGCTGTATAAACTTTTGTGGTGGTCAACAGCTACTCCACCACCTGTTCTTAAGCAGTCTCTCAGAAAAAGGGTCATGTTTGGAATAGAGAGCTTGCGATCGCTCACGTGAGGTTGGAACCAGGTCTCAGTTATTGCTATGACTTCGAGCGAGTGCTGATCACAGAGATCCTTCATTTCAGCTAGTTTGTTTACCAGGCAATGTGAGTTTGTAAATAGGCAATTGATTGTGGTTTTCGTATACAGTGATGGAGCTGAAAGCTCGTCTATTTGTCCAAACATTAGAGAGTCAGACGTTATAGACGTACTCAAATTCTTTTCAATGGGAGATGATTTGTTATAGTTTAAGCCAGGATTCCGGACATAACAATTTTTCCTCATGAATATTCAATATAACACTCGCTACGGCCTCTGCAGGATTCTGAATTCTGCCACCAATGAGAGACCAAGCCAAATTTGTTACTGATTTGAGAATGAAGCCAACAATTCCAGTCTTTTTGAACAATATGTACATTTAAAATTCTCAGGTAAAAAATTCTTGAAGATTGTACTGAAAAATAATTTGTGCCGTTAAAATCCATGTAAACGAATAATAACAAAACTTATTAATGGAAAAGATATTTTTATTAAGGATTTTCTAATCAAATGGCCAGAAATATGAGATCGGATAAAGTAATCGATAAAGTAATGAGACAAGCGATATCTGGATCGTTGTTCGGTACCTGACGACGTTACAGGACAGCGTTAACTTTCGTACGCATTACAAAAAGATAATCTTTTAAATTCGACCTTAATCAGTGGCTGAGTAAAACTTCTTGCCAGAGAGTTCCCAGAGGCATGATATTTATTGCCACAATAAAAAATCAATACGTTCAATAAACAACTTTATGAAACAATGGAAATACAGCAATTTCAACATCAAAACCCGTACATCAACCGCCAGTGATTTATGAGTCATATCTTCAAATTGCTTAAAAAGTAATAACGCTGATTGCATCGATAGGTTTCAAAACAACACATCCTCCGATTTCTTTTCAACTTTTAAAAATGGGTGAATCCGCATAGGGTACCTAAACCAATATTATTACTCACTGTGATCCTGAAAGGATGCGCCTTGCTCCCCAATTTCTCCGTAATCCTGCGCTGTGTCGGCGAAAGATCGAAATTATGTAAATGAATCACGTGCAGTCCAAGGACGTGACGGTGATAATTGATCGTGCACTTGGAGTGTTTGTTGACTCTTCGACTAAAGTATCGTCGTCGTCGAATTTGTCGTGGCTCACATGGAAGTGTTTCGCTGGATTGAGATAGTTCCGGATAAATTTGTTTGCTACAGAATATCAGGTCTTTCTGAAACGAAACACCCAATACATCCAAGTCTTCTCGACCGTACCGACAATTGCAGGTGAACAATAATTGAACATACTGCCCCGGGAGTTTTCGTGAATCGAATACTACAATGCCGTCTGCGTTAGGGAACAAAGTTAAAAATAAACAATTCTGTGGTTCAGCATAAAGCTGTCGTCATTAAACGTTAGGAATTCGGTATATTATTATATATTATATATTGACCAAATTTTGGACGAATAAATCGTGATGCTGAAACCGCTCAGCATTATCACAAAACGCGTATTTAAAGAATGCGGTAATCGTTTAACTGTGTATAAGAGAAATTTTTGGTATTTTATTCCTCAAAAGGCCTCTGAAGCTTTGAGTTAAGATAATTCAAGGTTTTAATAGTCTAAAAAGCATAAATTTTATAGTAACCATAGATTAAAAATATCTGGAGTGCATAAAAACAGCAAAACGTTTTGTCAGTATGATGTTTGCACTTATTAGATAAAATAAAAAATATCTGATTTCTCTCTCATGGTTAAAGCAGATATTTATGATCATGTTTCGAGTGCCAGAAAACTGTGAGTGATTTTGAAGAAAATTGAACTTTGACTGTTAGGTTTTACTGAAATAAGCGCTTCCCGTAGAATTAAAAATTCGTAAACGATAACCCAATTAGGAATTTCAAGTTTCAAAATGAATTATATGCTCATCTTTTGAAGCTTTAATTGAAGGACCTTCTGCGGAACTTCATAAATATTCAAGAAACGGAATAATCAAATTTTCGAGATTTATAAGAGAATTTAGGTACCTGATAAATACCACATTGCCAGTCAGAAAATTAGGTGAAATGAAGAAGTAGGTAAACGGTATATAACGTGAACAAAGGTTAAAGGATAACTTTTAACTGTGAGGTTTAAATACCGAATCACAGCGTGATCCCTCTTCAAGCGTTGAATCGACTGAAGCAGTGGCTTGAATGTCGAATGTTGTTTGGCACAATAACACTGTTTCATTTTCGTGTGAATTTTAGGTTGCTGTCCAAACATCCCAAAGCAGTTGTGGAGTGTAAGTTCGGAACTATGAACACAACAATACCTCTCTCATTTTAGCATCTCCCCAGGAATCGTTCTGTGATTCTGTACGAACAATGACATTAAAGTAAATGTTGTTGATCAATTTTCCACCATTTCGTTTACTTTACTGTTTTCATCCAATGGCACCGAACGGACAGTGAATGTTTGCGGAGTGCAAATATGCAGCGTTTAAGCAAAACAATACTTTGGTATGTTATATGGGAAAATATTAACTCTGCAGATATGCAGGTAGATATCTTACATTTCAATCTATCAAAATGCTTATTTTTATTAACAAACCCGAGGTTGCTAAATGAACATGCCCTCAACTTTCCCCAAAATCTTCCCATATAATCACGTCACATTTCGCTATAGTAGTGAGGTGATTAAAAATAAGACTCACACGTTATTGTATAGTGGTTTCCTGATAAATTAGAGCCAGTAACTCATGAGCATACATAACACATGGCACTCATCAATTCACCTACTGTTTTTAATCAATATTTGATCTAATCATGCCATACTGTGAAGCGTGAATGGCTAGAAAATTGCGAATTTTGAGGAGTTTGAAAAACACAATAATTCAGTTAATTTCTGTGTATAATGAGAAATAAAAATATGAAAAGCGCAGTCTATGATGGAGTATATTAGCCATCAGTGCTAAAAGCCATCAAAGCCACGACGAACCGATGTGATACGAGCTATCTCAAATTTTTCCTTGTCAATCCCATAGAGACAGTGACTATCACCGAAGAAATTCAGATGGAACCATCGAGAGGTGCGAACCATTTTTGCTCCACTACCTTGTGGGTAAGCGTTGAAAGTCATAAGGCAAACCAATGTATCGGTTATGCATCGTGAGTCATGTATTCTTTGAAAATATTTTCAACTAAATGATTCATTCTATATCCAATCACACGCATGCTATGTAGTCCAGGGTCTTCACGCTGTGTCCACACAGAAATTGAAACGAATTAATAACTCGTTGGAAAAGAACCTACATGCAACCACTAATCAATGCCAGCCTATTAAATTATCCGCATCGAAGTCAAGACCAATATAGCAAAATGGTGTGCGTCGAATGATGATTAGACGTACGTACACGACTTATTTTGTGCGAAATGACAACACTACAAGTAATGGCATCAAATATAACATCCCCAGTACGAGAACTGGCAGCTGACGTTTATGACACTTAACATTTTACATTGCTACATTACATGGCTTGTAGTTTTTTAATGTGCTGATATTTCGTGAAAAAATATTTTTTTGTAATTTGATTATAAGTATACGTATCTATGAGTTAAACATTTAAATCAAACGAAGGAGCCACCAGATACTTCTCAACCGACCTAGTAAGCTTTAAGCACATTTACAACGGCACATATGAAACAGTGTCAATTGACCATGACCGATTTCAAGCAGTGCCAAGTGATCTCTCATTTGTCTACGTGGCTTTACACCCCTCGGATTTCAATGGGCTATTTAGTGATACAACTAATGAGGGGTGGTGGACGAACTGGTATTTATTCATGAAAATAAAGTTTGCAATAAATTGGTTATTGTAAGTTTTTGGTAACGTTTCGCTTCTGAACACAGAAGCTTCGTCAGACCAAGGGTGTCGGTACGAACAGTGTTCAGGTATAAATGGCATTCTCTTGACCAATCCTGAGTTCCCTAAGCTAAACAGGGGAGATCAAGATAATTGATCACACCTCCCAATTGCTGTGTTCATCCCTAATTGTTTATTAATTGCAAAGGTCAGCGTATGCCGACACACTGCTTACGTAATCATCATTATGGACTCCCGATCGGTCTCGAATATTTTCAAATACTTTGGTATTTATTCATATTCACTTTTCTGAATAATACATTTCGTTCGACGAAGCCTCCGTGTCAGAAGTGAAACATTATCCAAAAACTTCACCAATCGATTGCTTTCGAACTTATTTTCATGATTATGACTACTCAATAGGTCCCATACATCAGTAAACTTAATTGAAAACAATTTTTTTCTTGTAAACGGAAGTACATATTTTCTCCATGTTGATTGGTTGGGAAAGTGTACTTTACAGAGGATAGCTCAAATACGAAAGAATATTCTTATTTCACATTTAAAATCAAGGATACAAGGATTAAAGGATTTATGGTTAAAAAGTTAATACTGTACAACACCACAAGATTACGTTATGAAAGAAAATATGAAAAATATAATAATATAAAAGGAACAGAGTATTTCAAATGTAAGGCTCACGAACAATGTTCTTTTGCATGTCTAAGTCCAATTTCATTTTGAACAGGCAAAGAGAGTCCACCACATTTTGGGTTAGGGAATTACAAATAAACGTACGGCGAAAAAACGGCGCTGACAATCGATACCGTAACTTGGGACGTAAAGGGATATGGTAAGTCCGCTTGTCACTTTCACTTCACATGCAAGTGTTTTACTGGATTTCCTTCGGTAGACACAATTCTATAGGTCAGAATAATATCGCTTCGTATCCTCCTTTTAGTAAAGTCACATGAACCTAGACGTCGCAATTTTTCGGTGTACTGAACATTGAGAAGAACAATCACTAACTGTGTTGCTATGTGATAGATTTTATCAAAGAGGGCAATATCTTTTCGCAACCATGAAGCCCATAACTCTAACTCATACTCCATTGTAGGGCGAAAGTAGACGGTCATTATCCCTGGTAACGCTATTAGCGAGAATCTTCCAAATATTCATCGAAAGATACCTAACAATCTGCGGGCCTGTCGATATATATTCTGGCAGCGAATCATGCTCTTCAGGTTTCCACTAATTCATACTTCAAGATCTTCTTCCAACAAGCTCCATGTCAAGTTTTCAGTTTCCAATCGATATGCCCAAGGAACATTCTTGCCAAGGTGGAGCCTCTTACTTTTCCGTATATTTAATGTCATATCTTTCATGGCCACCCAATTCGACACGTTGTCCAAATCCCTTTGCAGTTTCTCACAGTCATCTGCAGAACTAATTCGCGTCCAAATTTTTATATAGTTCGCGAACAGGACCATTTTGGATGATATGAGGAAGGGGTTAATCGTTTATGTATAATAAAAAGATGAGAGGGCCTAGCACGGATCCTCGTGGGACTCCGCTAGTGGTTTTGAACTTTTGGGATAGCACTCCGTTGACTCTAACTCGTGCGTGGCGATCTGGCAGATAGTCGCACAACCATGAGAGGAGTGGTTCACATATTTCTAAACGTATCAGTTTTTGAAGAAGCAAATGGTGATTGACTCTGTCAAAATCTTTAGAAATGTTTAAGTAACAGACGTGAATGCAAGAACTTCTATCCAACTCCTTCGTCCAGTCTTATAATGCTATGATAAGATTCGTTAGACAAGAGCGATGAGATCGAAATCCATACTGCGCTGGCGAAAACAAATTACGCAGTTTGTGCTTTTAATTCTGCTTGCCATAACGTTTTTTATCGTAAACTGTGAAAAATAAATAAATAGAATGATAACTTCATCATTCACGCTTCATTAAAGACAAGGGGTTTAGACTGTAGGTTGAATTTGATCGAATTTCTGTCTTAGCTTGAAGTATCAATCAATATTGCTCCGCTTTCATGCGAAACGTTTAATGTTAACGCTATCGTGATGCATTTTGATTTATATTCACTTAACTTCAATCAATAAGGCTTAAGTTTTGTGCTGTATACTTTAACAGTGAGATAAGAGGTGTTTCAGTCAGTTAGCTAGAACCTGAGAAGATACTTGAGCCCAATCTATTTAAGATCAGTTTAATGGTAAGATCAGATCTATCATGTGTCGCAACTGCTCAAACACGTGTCACGCAAAATGTTAAAAAGCATTGACCGCAGAGGCGATATCGATCTTTAATGATGAAAACATTCTTGCCGTATGCTACGTCTGTAAACATTGTCGAAGAGAACCAAATGAGGGTTTGTCCGCTTCAACAAGTATCCAGCAATGCAACATGATGCCTTTTTGACCCTAAACCCGTGCATCGAAGAAAACTATACATCTTAACACCATGCACCTACATTTGTTATCACACCAATCGGAAACAATTTCTGCCCTTTGCATTTTTAATTGATTTTTGAACTGCTCAGTAAGCAACCTAATCCCAATTTTGCTTGTTATAATATACGTCGTTGGCATATTATTCTGTGGTTTTTTGTAAAGCTATATGCTCTTTAGACCATTAAAATTGAATTGAATTGAATTGAATGGATGATCGCATGCTGAGCTTAGAGCTCAGCATGCAAACTACCGAAAAATCGGAAAATGTAGTCTGTTATGCCAACCAGACAAAATATACATTTCCGCAGATCATTCCACTAGAACGCTCAACTGTTATAAATCTACCGGAGTGTCTTGCAGAGCGCTCTCCTCATCAAGACTATACCTGTATAAAACCGACTGTCAATGGCATGTCTGACCTAAACTCGTATGACATTAAAACGATAACGAGGAACAAGCCACCCGCTCATCTGAAGGTTCAGCTGAAACCATCTAATTCAAATAGGAAGGTCACAGCGCAAAAAATCGCAAAACATTTCAGTGTAATCGGTACCAACTTGCAGGAATCCCGCGTGACAATTTTTGCGAATAGAACAATGGTCCAACCGAACGATGATGAGTTCGAAAAACTTCAGACCCACAAAAGTTACACGTTTCATTAGCTACCCAAGCTGCCCACCTAAAATAACACTAAACATTGAGAAGGATATTGAAACTGATTGTTAACTTATTACTTGCTACGTGAATTTCCCATGTGCATTACTCGAATCTACACCGATATAACTTGGTGGGAGAAAAAGGACGTATCGATGTTGGTAAGGAGAGTAACGAGCGAAATCTAATACGTCTAGGCTTTCCAAAGGCTGCCAATACGAGGGAGTCTGTTAAACAACAACAACACGACTACAAACAGTGTCTTTACATTGCATACAATATAGCAGCGCGCAAGTATGTCATTGCAAGTACCTTCAGGATATCCCGGCTATCCAATTATAAAGGTGTAACTCACTTTCCTAACCAGTGCAATGACAGACTTCGTACTTAGCGAGTACACAGGAAAAATATCTCAAGCACAGACTATGCACATTAAAGGTATCTCTGAAACACAAGCTGAAACATTGCCGTGAAAAGCTACTGAAAACTTAAACTCAGAAGACAGTTTAAAAAGTCACGAAAGTCCGGCTCTCAAGGGGTCGGACCAATGGACACCATCCATACATCATCGTTACATACTGAAATCAGTATTAATTGTGTATACACTAATGCGCAGCGTTTGCGAAACAGAATATAGTGTTGGTCCTAGTTTACTGAAACCCCCCACTGCTTCCTACTTATACACACTCACACCTGGTAAATTAACCAAACATATATTTTCAATCGAACTTTCCTCTCTCCATGTCACAATTAAAATTACTTTTGCTCCTCCTTTGAAGCACATGGACGCAAACATGAAAGTAATATTTGTTTAACTTTTATTCGTATATCCTATAGTATTGTACAGCTATTTTTTCACCTTAAATCTTGATTCATCCTAATATGTAATCTGAAGTGCAACTATAATTTTTCAACGGGGCTAACTTCAGCAAGCCTTCTTATAGAGCACTTTATTTCAGGCAGATAAACGAATTCAACCCGAGGATATATTTTTCACAAAAATTTATCTTTTTAAAAACTATCGTTTATCGTATCATTGATGTTATTTTTATGTGGTAAGTCTCGTTTAGTTTGTTGTAGGTCTTTGGCGCTGTTTACTCAAAGCTTCTACACGAAGAGGTTATTTTTTAATATTCAATGCAAGCTATCTTACTATAGTGTTCTTTGCAATCCCACAAAATATTCCTTAAAGAATTAAGCAGCGTCAGCCACAGCAATTAAGCAAAATTTGGAAGAATTTGAGTGGCTAAGGTAGGTATTGCATAATTGTTCCGAAATAATATTTCATTTGTGAGACAGATATTAGCTGAGGCACAAACAGACTACAACAGATGCTCTTCTCGTGCAAACACGTTCGGAAACGCTGTCTGGCCTCTGCCGATTCGGACGTGATTTCTTTTTCAGTTCCATCCCCTACGACCATTAAACTTCCCAGGTAACTGAGGTGCTTCTATGATCGTTTATTGAGAAGTTTGACCGTCTTGGAGAAGCACTCAGGGAAACAGGTAAAACCCATGCAATCTTATTCAAAATATTCTCAACTCATTTGGTCGCAATAGAGATGTTTTGAACTTTCTATCAACAAAGAGTGTTGAAATGTGTAAACAAACTTGTAAAATATGGACAACAACATATTTTATGTCATATGTCAAAAGTGGATGTGAAATTCCATTGATTTTGACCCTGCACTTATTAGGCTGTACTCTGTGACGTTCTGGTGTCATCACAAAATAAGTCAAAATATTAACAAGAAGGACCGGATTGAATTCCTGAATTTCCATGTTCATGTAAATTTTATTAGTGTAACACTCTTAACCTTTAAGCGAAAAGGAAATGAATATTTAAACAGAGCCAATTATTACGAAGTTGCTTTAAACCAATTATTTTCTATATGATTAGGTAATTTTGGATGAATCCCCCCCCTAAACTTTCAATTCACAAGTAAATATACGATAGACGATGAGAGTATTTAGAAAGCAATAACAATATTTTTTACAATGATATTAAAACATGTAAAAATGTCACGGGAGCGATGGAGTTTAAATGAGATCAGGTGTATTTTATTCAATGTGGTGAACTTTCAGAATGAACTAGTTCTAAACAGTATCATTTTAATCGCAATAAGGATCCAACTAACATGAAAACAGGATAAAGAGATATGTTTTGGGCCTCCTTCGGTCGATGTCAGTCATGGATGTACATCACAATCGCATGGATTTTCATGTTCTACATCGTTTTGAATGACTAAACAGTCCGACTCGGGAGAATTAATCTCTCCCGCAGCGCTTGCAACGCTAGGCAGAACTCGGTTGTTGGGCGTCAGTTTCACACCGGCGGCTGTATCTGCTTCTCCCCAGCTTGCAGACGACGCTTCACACAATGGCTTCAATGTGAGCGGTGAAGAGCAAGTTCTTCACAACTCGCGGGGTCAATGACATGAGCTTCCATATCTCTTTCGCAAACGTCTTTGTACCGCAAGTGCGGTCTGCTCAATAGTCGACTTCCTAATTGCAACTCACCATAGAGTAGATCTTTCGGAATACGACCATTTTCCATTCTGTAGACATGACCAAGCCGCCGCAAGCGGCACTGCCGCAGTTGGGTTTAGACGCTCTGTAGACCAGCTTTTGAAAGCACTCCATCATTAGTTATTTTGTCCATCCACGATATGTTCAAAGATGGAAAGCATTCGGCTTCCGTTCGTGTCTTGTGGTGTTGGTCCAGGTTTCACTTCCGTACAGTAAAGCTTTTAGTACGCACGCGCTGTATACCATCATCTTTGTCTTTACAGCCAACTTGCGATTACCCCAAACACGAGAGTTCAATCGGGACTAAAAGACAGCTGCTTTGCCAATCCGCTCATCAATCTCCATGTCTAGCAAGAGGTTATCCGCAATGGTGGAACCAAGATATGTGAAATGGTGTACTGGTTCAAGCTGACAGTTTCCAACAGGGTTGATTGGAGGCGATAAAACCCCATGACGAAGGACTTTGTATTTGCTCATGTTGATTGTTAGCCCAAAGTCTCTGCATGCCGACGAAAAACAGTCTATTGGCGACTGGAGGATCTCTTGGTAGTGTTCAATAAAGGCTGCATCGTCAGCAAACACCAGGTGACGGATAAGCATATCCCGTGGATTTTTTGGGCCCTCAACCGATTCAGGTCGAAAAGCTCGCCATCACTTCGCGTGCGTAGGTAAACGCCTTCTCTTCTCGTCCTTACAGCGTGCTTTAGAAGCAGAGAAAAGGAAATTCCAAACAGCGTGGGAGCAAGAACACACCCTTGTTTGACACCTCAGTGAAATTCAAAGGCTTCTGGACTGAAACCGTTAAAACGGACTGAGCCGTTCATGGCTGAGTGGAACGAAATAACGAGTTTGATCAGCCTTGGGGGTCAGTTTATCAGATCAAGCATTTTGCAAAGATCCTCCCTACTGACGTAGTGGAATGCTTTCGTTAAATCAATATAAACAGCGTATAATGGCACACACTGTTCCCGACACTTTTATTGAAGTTGTTTCAGGTAGAAGATCATGTCAACGGTTGATCTTCCCTTACGGAAGCCACATTGAGCTTCGGGGTAAATTCTGTCAGCTAAAACTAGTAGCCGGATCTGTAAGACTTTAGAAAACAATTTGCTTACAACATTCAGAAGGGAGATTTCTTTGTAATAGTTGCAGTCGCCACAATCACCCTTATTATTAAATAGCGTGATGATTTTGTCTCGCATCTCTTGTGCGACACACTCCTCCTGCCAGCACTGAAGAAGCAAATGGTGAAGAGGTTGTAATAATGCTACTCTACAGCATTTTATGAGCTCAGGTGGAATTCGGTCGTCACTAGGGCATTCCCATTCGCTAAACGGTCGATTGTCCTGTTGAGCTCATCAACAGTAGGATGAGTATCTGGATGTTCAATGGTTGGCAACCGCTCAACATTTTCAAGTACATGCGGTAAAACCGCACTATCCTTAGAGTGGAGAGAGGAGAAGTTCTCCGCTCATTTTCCCATATGCTGAGTTTGTTGAGATGGACGCCAGGGCAGTTCAATATTGTGGACCTAGCTGTTGCACATGCAGCAATCGCTCCCTCTACAAGGCACTACCGGATCCAAAGGAACAACTATGCTGATGCGTCTGGACAACGATGCTGAATACAACTTCGGACTGCCTAACGGGACAGCGGCTCCAGATTTTTCCTTGAGGTTGACTCCTGAAGCCTTTCCCATGATTGGATGTAGCGACAAGTCAGTGGAGGCTTGAGATAATGGCTTACCTTCCCCTAGGTGGATCGCCTTCATAGACTTACGAGCTCCACATGCCCGAAGCATGCTGGATTTGAGGCGTCAGTCATCCGCCTTCGCCCTTATTCCTGTAAGTAAAAACAGCTCCGCCGAGTCACACAGTACAACGCGTGTATGCCAGAAAATGGACGTTGTTGTCAGTGGCCATATTAAACGCGCGCCGTTAGAGCATTTTTAGAGTTTTTTGAGTTCACATTGGTGTAGTTTCTATATTTGGTGTGGTCTGCTGGCCCCATTCATCTAGAGAATTTTAAAATGAAAGGTTGATCCAAGTGCCTCAGCGATCGACAAGCACTAATATTTCATATGGATGATTTTGACCAACATAGCTCGTATCTCAAAGATCATCACACCGATTCGTTTCGGTACCTTTACACAACGATGTTCACAGATGTAATGTGAGATGTTTTGATCGTTTATCCGTTTTGAATTTGGCTTCATCGGAAGAAGAACTATCTATCTCCTCAATCGCAGTCCAGCTTTTACTGGGTCTCGGTGATCATTCAGTTTTTGCGTTCAATTAAATATGCAGTACTTAGTAATCACGCAAACAAATTTGGGTTGTTCGTATGGTAGATAATTTAGCACCAAGTAAAAACTCATGCAGATTTTAGCATTTACAGACTGATAACATAAACCTTGATTCACAACAGAACAAACTTTAAACATTTCTGAAACTGAATAGTGAATAGTACTCGCAGATTGTTTTTAATAGATTCGAGTATGATATTCGTTTTCGTGAAGAGACCAGTCTGGACGCTGCATAAAACGGAGAGTTCTCATACGTCTGGTCCCATTTTTGTATAATCCGCAACAAAATGACTTTATTTATTCGAGAAGATGCTGCATTCAAAATGTAACAGAGCACGAAAGCAAAAGTCAAGTCAAGTATATTCGCTGTTCATATTGGTGAAACACTCACTGAGATTTCGTTAGAAACTGAAAATGTTCACGCAAAAGTCAATTTTTTTCATAAAGTTTCATGACCCGTTATTAGCGTTCAAGCAACTCGGAAATCGAAACCGAAGATGACATTTTAATAAATCCATAGATTGTCACACGTCACGTAGTCGAACTTAACGTGAGAAAACCCTCTAATAAGAATTGCATCACACTGAATGTTCTCATGTGCTGTCATCACCAGTTTTCTAAACCGCTGTTCAACTTGTTTAACTATTCGTTGATTTAAGAAGTGGTACCAACTGATTGGAATTCCGGCGCGATAACATCTATTTTTAATGAAGGTTGTCGATCTGGCGATAAAAATTGAACTACCATTATACTATTTCCTGTGATTGCGTGGTTCATGTAGCATATTTTCTCAAAAAAAAACATTCACAACGCGTAATTTATTTTCACCATAGCAGCATATATTTCGATAGTAACGAATCTTCTCACAGATTTGGACGACTGAACGAAAAATTTGGATGAAACTAACTAAATTCACCTATCTAAAACTTTTAATAAAATCAATCAGAATTCACTTCTACAAAAACTGATACATCTAAGCAACTTTGATTCGCAAGCGTGTTATCAGAAATGATTAAAACCACCAGCGGAGTTCTAACAATATCACTGTTAAGACCTGTTTTGGAGTAACGTTTCACTTCTGACACAGAAGCTTCGTCAGACAAAGGGTGATAGTCACAACAGGGAACATAATTAAGTAGTAGTCAAGACCCCACCACTGATTTGATCTAACCGCTAAACAGCCTATAGTAAGCCTACAGTGTGTCACGTCTCGAGGGAATGACCAGGATCAGTGGTCCATTTGCCTACTAGTGTGTTCCACATCGATCTAATACAAGTGAAGACGGTCTAAATCGGTTGACGCAGCATTTGGACCGCATCCGCATGTAGGCGTTTACTATACGGTTTAATACCGCGTCCCAATATTTCCACATTGTCTGGATCGACACTGTGGTCCGTATCTAAAACGTGCACCGCCAAGGTGGAATCACAAATAAGGGATTAATATTCGCTCGCACCCCGGGTCTGTCTCCGGACACGATTTCAGTGTTCTTCGATTCTAGTATGCATTTACCTGAAAGGCTGCCCTATGTGAATACCCGAACAGTCCTTACAGTTGATTCTGTAGATGCTGTCCGTAACGCTAGATAAAGGTATCTTATCCGTGAGGTGCATCAGAACCGAACGGATAGTTTTCCCTTTCTTATAAGTTGAGCAAATGGCCGCCTGATTCAAGATTCTACGTATCGCTTCAGATGTGCATTTTACATACGGTATACAAACTGTATCTCGCCAATTTTTATCCGATTTTTCTGAGGGTATTTTACCTTGATCAATTGGCGTTTTACAAATTTTTTGGATAACCGTGGTCTACGAGCCTCTGGCTCGCTTCAAGGTGCGCTTGTTTTCGGTCTCTTTCGTCGCTGCACAGGTGTTCTATCTTAGGAAAAATGGAACAAGCTATGGACCTGAAGACCTGTCTTGGATGAGCGGAAGTGTATCGTAGTACAGCATTTGTATCGATAGGTAGACAAAAGTTTTTATTTTCCCGTCTACTTTTTGTGTTAAACAGTCAAAAAATGGAAGAATGCCTGTGCAAGATTCCACTTCCTTTGTGACCGTAATACGTGGGCCTATTTCATGTAAATAGCCCAAGAAGGCCTCTAACTGATCTCGCTTTATGCTAAATGTGTCAACAACATAACCCTACCATAATTTTTGGCTCAAGCCCTTCATTGTTAAGGACTTTGTTCTCAAAATGTTCCACATACATGTTCGCAAGTACTGAAATATCGGTGTACCCATTGTCAACTCTTCTTTTTGTCTATATAATTGCTTATTAAATACGAAGTGGTTGATGCTTAGGCAGATCGATACACCGTTGATAATTTGCTGAACGCTCAAGATTGTGAGATCTGACAAACTGGCATCAGTTTCCAAGGCCCGTCTAGTTAGTTGTACCGCACTTATTGTATCGACGTTGGTGAACAAAGCGCTCACATCAAAGCTAACCATTATTTTATCGTCATCAATTGTTACCGACTTTAAGCGTGCTGCAAAGTCATACGCGTTCTTGATGAACGAGTCTGTATTGCCGACAAATGGTTTCAACAAATAAGCCAAATCTCTAGCTAACTCGTGCGCAGGTACTCCGATACCATCGACGATAGGTCTTACATGAATGCCTTTTTATGCATTTTAGCTAGGCCGTAGAACCTTGGAGTTTGAGTAGCCTTGAGATACAGGTTATACCGTAAGCCCTTTCCCAAACTCTTCTTAGCACAACTTAAGTACCAAGAGACTACTATATTGCAGTTATTCATTACCTTTTCTATTTTGCCATTATCTATCCGTTCATAAGGGTCCTCGGATAAGTGTATCTCAACTTTGTCTAAATAATCGCTTTTGTCCAAATTTACAGTTACTTTACCTTTATCAGCCTTAGTAAAGGCTATATTTGTATCTTGGTTCAGCTTAAGAAGTGCTCGTCTTTAGTGTGAATCAAGGTCTGAAGCTTGTTGTTCCTGGTTTTTAATGACACCAGCGATACAGTTTCTTGTCGCACCTGCCTGTTCACTGGGAAGTGCATTTAATGATCCCTCGATACAGGGGATAAGATCCCCAGCCTTCATAAAGCTCTTACTTATGCAGAAATTGATGCCCTTTTCCAGCAATCTTTGCTCAGCTTGCGAAAGTTGCCAATTAGATAAATTCAAAACACGTTATCGTTTGAGGATAATACAAAAATTTGGACACAGATTAGTTATCCTGCAGAAGTTGAGAAATTACTAAGGGATTTGAACCTCTTGTCAACCTGTGCAGCTGAGAGCGATATGCCATTTAATACCAAGAAAAGCAACATGCTCCATTTTTACAAAATGTTGCTTAGTGATGTTGATTGGGAACTGGATGTTTGGCATAGAGCTATCTGGAAAAGAACCTTTAGGTATGTATAGTGGGCAGGTAAGAACGCAATTAATTGCAAGAATGTTCATGGGCAAGCCATCAATGTTTGAAAGATTCTTGCCAGTGAAGTTACCAAAAATAATGGACGTCTAACTCCGTCTAATGAAAAAATATGCATAAAGGGCTTAATCTCCTCGGCGACGAAAGATATTGGCTTTACAATCATGTTTATCACAGAGTGACAAAGTTAATAACGAGTCTCTGTACTGTTCCCTACTGTGGAACGTTGCGACTTCTGGGACTATGCGACATTGGACAAAGTCGAATAAGGTGCGATTTTATTATGACCTATAAAATTGTGTTCACAAAAGGACACTCGCCAAGGCACTTTTTTCAAGACCGTTGTACGAAAATTACACTCGGACATACCCTATCACACTATCTCTGAATTTGACGTATTGATTACCGGAGCCATTTCCCGCCTGGCACGTTATATTTTTCTGGAACTCCTTATCACAAAATTTGGCGGATTTTCCGTGCCTGACAATCGTTAAGATAAAATTTGATCTACATATGCAAAAACTGATTTATGAATCGTAAATGTGATATTATTTATTTATACAACTATTTTTCAAATTTGCATTCAAATTTTAATCCCGAAATATTTCAAAGCGTTAAGTTTTCAACCCTAAATCCTTTGATTATATCTCAGTTAAACCAGTTCAATCTCATTCAACAATGCACATACGAGTCAAACAACGAAAATTACTTTTATATATAAATATTTTTCCTTCATTTTGTTCATAATATCAACCGTAAAATGGCATACTGTTGTGAGCCGCATTCTATCTCAACTTAGGAGAGCAACACAAAAGTTACACAAACTCAATAAACCATTCTTTTGTAGAATATCTTGTCGATGGATTCAAGATGTATGCTGATAAAAGCAAATAGCTGTACAATAACATAGGATATATTTATTAAATTTACACAAATCTTTACATTAATGCTTGCGTCCATATGCTTCAAAGGAGGAGCAAAATTAATTTCAATTGAGACACAGAGGGTGTAAATCTCGACCGGAAATATATATATATTTGTGTATATTTGTTTTTCCAAGTATGTGTGTAAGAAGGAATCACTCTGGGATTTCAGTAAACTGGGGAAAACACAGTATTATTCAGCATAAAATTTGCTTGAATATCATTTCTTTTGATGAGGATACAATTTCTGACGATAAGCTGTTCCACAAATGCATACACGGACTGCGTAAAAGTTGCGGCGACATTATTATCTGGAATGTGGGAATGAATGTTCCGGTTGTGAATGCGTGTCAGGAGATTGTAAAAAGATGTCTGAGTGGGTGGGACCTCGTACGAATTATTCCGCACGTCAGGATTAGGTCAGCTCGGATGCGTCTGTGCTCTAGGGTGCACAATCCAAGTCTAGTCAGTCGCTTCTCAAAGGGTAGATTATGCAATCCAGTAACCATTTTGGGTTCCTTAAGATAAATCCTTTCGAGGAGCCAGATATCTTTTCCATCAATGGTGTCCAAACTTGTAATGTTTAGTCCACAACTGGATGTATGTATGCATTGAGTATCTTTGCCAATGAAACGTTCGAAAATATGTCTGAGTAAGCCGAGTAGGCTGTATGCGCGCTTATAGACAGCCTCACACTGCAGGCTATTTTTTTAAATTTCTGCACACCTATGCACCGAGATCTTTCTGCGATATACTCCACTCAAGTGTGTGACTGCCAAGTATGTATGAGAAAGAGAAGGGTTTCTCACACTTGCAACATTATGCACTTGCGGTAGTTGAAGGATAGTTTGTTTTGAATTGACCACTATTGCAGCTTATTTAAGTCTGCTTGTAAAACTATACAAACTTCAACAGAGTTTACCTTTATCAAACGTTTGACGTCGTCGGCGAAAAGAACAATTTTCAATCGCAACAGTTTCGGTAGATCATTTATAAATAATAAGAACAGTATTGGACCGAGTACCGAACCTTGTGGGACACCGCTCGGGGATTCAATAATACGGGAAATTCGCCATCTATTCTGACTTTCGCTTTGCGTTCAGACAGGTAACTTGTGAACCATGTTAGTAGATTTCCAGTGACGCCAACATCTTGTAGCTTCTGAAGTAGTGAGGAGTGATCAACTCTAACGAAAGCTTTAGATATATCTAAGTAACAGGCATGTACGGAACCCTCTTCATTTAGTACTAGCCTCCAGTCGTTTAAAGTCGTGAGCAAGTTAGAAAAGCATGAGCGTGTTTTATAAATCCATGTCGTGTCTGAGAAAGAATTTCATGGCTTTCGAGGTACCCGATAAGACTTTCACACACCAAGCGTTCCAATACTTTATAAACCCCTGAAAGTAGCGTCACAGGGCGGTAATTGGCCGGATCCGAACGACTGCCACCTTTGTAGATGGATGTAATTACTCTGGTTTTCCCGTCAGCTGGTACTATTCTCGAATTTAGTTTGTGTTTACATAAATCAGATAGTGGGCGGAAAGCTCCAGCTCACATGACTTCAGAATAGCCGGCGATATTCCGTCTTCCACCGGGATTTGTTAACGTTTAACCTGCATAGATGCTTTCACACAACCGTAGGATTCACATCGACATCACTTGAAATTTCCACCTCTAGTGATCATGGAAAAGGTATTGGCAGGGGCATATCTTTTGAACAAAAGACTTGCGCATAAAATATTGCTACAGGTCAGCTGTATCCCTGATATTATCTGTCAATCCGTCCGTTATCTAAACAGGAAAACTCCTGGTTTAACCTTAGTCTCATTGCTTACGATCGCGTAGAGTGTCTTATGATGTCGTTCCATCTAGTCTATCAGCATCCAATGATGATATTGCTTGTCTTCGAGAATTAAGGATGTCACCTTGTTTCGAACATTTCGAAAATTTTCCCTGGATAAGTCTGTTCGAGTAATCCTGTGTGTAACCCATGCCAAATTTTGCATGGCTATACATTTTGAGTGCGTTTGCGGAGTTTGAAACAAGAATGTTCTAGCTTTTCTTTTTGGAATATAAGCTGAGTTTTCGTCTATTCTCATACCGATGTATCTTAAAAGGCTGGAACACTGAGTTTATAGATTCGCAAGATCTATATATCTCTCTTCTAGCATCTTAAGTGCTCTGCAAAGTAATCGACCCTTCTGATGAGTTTGACGTCGTTAGATGCTCACCTGGCCCTGTACACTAATTCGAAGAGCAACTCAAGGTGGTCATTTAGCACCAGACGACTATGATACTGCACTGACTCGACTGCTGTTGCTTCGGATGTGAGAATGATATCTATTATTGAAGGTTCGTCGGGGCCTTTCTGTCAAGTGAAATAATATACGTGTTTGATCTGGTAGGCTACCTCCACATTACTGATCAAACTCGTTATTTCGTTCCACTCAGGCATGAACGGCTCAGTCCATTTTACCGGTTTCAGTACAGAAACCTTTGAATTTCGCCGAAGCCTCAAACAATAGTGTGTTTTTACTTCCACGCTGTTCTGAATATTTTGCTCTGCTTCTAAAGCACGCTTTTAAGACGAGAATAGAATGCATTTACCTACGCACTCGAAGTGATGGCAAGTTTTTCATCCCGAAACGGTTGAGAGCCCAAAACATGCTACGGGATGTACTTATCCTTGACCTATTGTTTGCTGATGGTGCAGCCTTTATTGCTCACTCTCAAGAGCACCTCCAGTCGCTAATTTACTGCTTTTTGTCGGCATGCAAAGTCTCTGGGCTAACAAATAGCATGAGCAAGACCAAATTCCTTCCTTTCGTCGGTTTTCAAAGACTTTGGGCATGTGGTGGCTTGGCCACGTCTACAGAATTGAAGATGGTCTTATTTGGAATGATCTACTCTATGAAGAGTTGCAATCAGTAAGTCGACCATTGAGCATACAGCACTTGCGGTACAAAGACGTTTTCAAAAGAGATATGGAAGCTGTAGTTTATCTGAATTTGTTCTCCGAGCTTGTTGAGTTTGCATCGGACGTTTTGTTGCCAGACTAGGCAACATCTTCAGCGATTGTTGGCTGTCAAACGCAGATCACGCCGCCGGCGTGCAACTGACGCCCAACGACCGAGTTTTGCTTATCGTTTCAAGCGCTGTGGGAGAGATTATTTCTCCCCAATCGGACTGTTTAGTCATTCAAAACGATGTAAAACATAAAAATTCATGCGATTGCGATGTACATCTATGGTCGACATCGATGCTAAGAACATATCTCTTTATCCTGTTTTCATGTAAGTTGGATCACTATTCCGAATAAAATGATACGATCAAGTTTACTGTTTAGAACTAGTTCATTCTGAAAGTTCACTACATTGAATAAAATAAATCTGATCTCATTTTAACTCCATCGCTCTCGTGACATTGTTACACGTTTTCAAATCATTGTAAAAGATTTTGTCATTACTTTCTAAATGCTCTCATTGTCTATCGTATGTTTAATTGTGAATTTGAAGTATAGAGGTGATTCAAACCACAGATTACCTAATCATATAGAAAATAATTGGTTTAAAGCTACTTCGTGATAATTGCCTCCGTTTAAAATTTCACCCCCTTTTCACTTAATGGTAAGAAGTATTACACTAATAAAATTTACATGAACATGAGAATTTAGGAATTCGATCAGGTCATTCTTGAGAATATTTTGACTTATTTTGTCATTGGCGACCAGAATGTCACGGAATACAGCTCAATAGGTGCGGGGTCAAAATCATGGAATTTCACATTCACTATTGACATACGATACAAAAATGTTGTTGACCATAATTTTACCAGATGTTTTACACATTTTATCACTCTTTGTTGATAGAGAGTTCAATATAAGCATTTTGGAGCGTATTGAAACCAGATAAGTTGAGAATGTGTTGAATTAGATTGCATGGATTTTACCTGTTTTCGAGAGTGCTTCTTCAGGACTGTCAAACTTCTCAATGAACGATCTAGTTATTAATCGTAGAAGCACCTCAGTTACCTGGAAAGTTATATGGTCGTAGGGGATGGAACTTAAAAAGAAATCACGTCCGAATTGGCTGAGGCCAGACAGCGTTTTCTGAACGTGTTTGCATGAGAAGAGCATTTGCTGTAGTCTGTTTATGCCTCAGCTAATATCTGTCTCACGAATGAACTATTATTTCGAAACAATTATACAATATCTACCTTAGCCATTCAAATTGTTCCGAATTTTACTAACTTTTATGTTGCTGACGCTGCTCAATTCTTTAAGGAATATTTCGCGGGATTGCAAAGAACACTATAGTAAGATAGCTTGCATGGAATAACAAAAAATAATAACCTCTTCGTGTAGAAGCTTTGAGTAAACAGCGCGAAAGACCTACAACAAACTAAACGAGACTTAACACATAAAAATATCATCAATGATACGATAAACGATAGTTTTTAAGAAGATTAAGTTTTGTGAAAAATATATATCCTCGGGTTGAATTCGTATATCTGCCTGAAATAAAGTGCTCTATAAGAAGGTTTGCTAAAGTTAGCTACGTGTATTTCGGGAATCAACCTAAACAACCAATGTAAACATCAAGACTTATTTTGTATCCCATTGAGAGTAATTATAGTTGCACTACAGATCATATATTAGGGTGATTCAAGTTTTAAGGTGAAAAAAGCTGTACAATACCATAGGATATACGAATGAAAGTAGAAAAAATATTACTTCTATGTTTGCGTCCATGTGCTTTAAAGGAGGAGATTCAAAGTTATGTCTCAGCGGTCTAATTTTAAACAAGCAATCAGACACCGTTGACCCAATCATTTATGTGAAAACCACTTAAATATTTTCAATGCAATTGAAACAAGATTTCATTTGTAATTATTTTATTAAATAAGTAATTTCTTGTGCTCGACAAGCTTTTCATCTGAATTATTGCTACTGTTTTCTCACTCATCCTAATCAAAATATTATTGAAAAAGATCTAAGTTTGGAAACCTTTTCTAAATAATTAAAGTACACTATTTGTAACACTGTATCCTAGTCATTACATTTAAAAGAAGAGTGTTCAGTGTTGTTAAAAAAATCATTAAACTTGTAATCAAAATCTACATTTAATGTTTTAAACTTTCAGATTATTTACCATAATTTATCTTTCATTGATACTTATATTGATTTATTAAACATAATTTGAAGACAAACTAAAAATGTGATTAAATGTATGAATTAGGAAATTCGATCTCAACAGAAATTTTATTCCAGCATGGATTTCACACAATTTGTTTGTTTAGTTTACATATCGTAAGATACATTATGTGAAACAGACATTTGGCACCATTATTCAAGTTCAATAACCATTGAAATTTTATTTAATTTTTTATTAGAATTCGTTAGATATAGTCTGCATATGAGTTGAAAAACTGTAGAACAATAAGTATTTTGATATTCATTTTCCTGAGCTTTGGTTGATTATGATTGGTTGTTCATATAGTAAAACATGTGTAATCTAACGGATATTGAAACACGACAAACTAGTTCAAGGATTCCTAAAAATACTATCGCTATATTGGATAAATTTCTAAAATTACTCAGATTCAAGAATAGTTGGAATATTGAAACATGTGTATTAAAAGTTCACACCATCGATAGTGAAAATCGACCGGAGTTGGTCAACAATAACACGTGAGTAATAATTTTTATAAATTTCTTATGTGGCGAGAAACTCAAAATTACATTGTATATTGTGTCATTTGGAATTAAAATTATTGTTATTGATTAATTTGCTGAAAATATACACAGCCAAACGATTCCTTTGTTAAATTAGTTTCATTCACAACCAACAAATACCTCGCTTCATTTAATCTTACTCCTTACAACATTCAATGTTCGCTCATCATTGAAGTAAGTTGAATTGTTGCTACTACGTTTTGCTGATCGCGCTGCTGAAACCTTGAACCTGCATCTTTACCTATAGCATAGTTTTTCATTTTTGGAAAACTTTCAGCTTATTTCTTGCTCACTTTAATGTGATCAGTGTAAAATATTATACCTTATATTACCTTGTGATATAATACTTTTCTTCATTGCAGCGCACGTTCTGTTCTTTTCGCATTTTAAGCAATTGTCGGAACAATCAAATTCTCGTGTGCAATAACCTATGGATAAACTTTCACGCTTATATCATTTTACCAAAATATACCACTCACCATTGACACTACATTTGAGTAAATTTGTTTTCACTTTCTTTTTAGTATTCACTCAGTCTCACCTTAGTAATCTTGTAAATGAACCATCAAGATAAAATCAACAGAGTGGAATAACTTATCTTTATATATAAATTCTGCATGATTTAGAAATTTAGCTTTAAAATAACTTCGTAACCATTGTTGCTTGAGATAAAATTCAGGACCTTTTTAATAATAGTTTTATTTTTATCCCACTTTGAGGTTTTGAATGAAAAGGTTCACCCTATCGTATATCTGTGTTGACAACAATGTTTTTCCATATGCAATGAGAATAAAAATAATTCCTTCAGATATGTGAAAATAAAGTTTACCAAACACATAGCGTATTACGTTGAAAACTTTTAAAGAAGATTTTATAATCCGAGAATTTTTATGATATATGTAAGCATGTACTTTGTTTGTTTTTGGTTAGAATATATAACTTCAAAATGATGAGAATGTGTTTGAAATTAAAGGAAATTAATTGCGATAATGAATTAAATCAGGTGATAATAATGATACAATATACAGAACTAACCAATTGGTTCTACTTCATTCAGGTCATCGTAAAATGTGCGTTTTTCCATATATAATGTAAGCTGAGATGATCCCAGTATTTAAAAATTAAGTTTACTTACGCGTTCATCTGGGCTATATTTCTTGTAAACTCTGATATAAAAATGCTGAAAATGTGCTTTTCCTTACTCATAAACATCGCTATCTTCTTTAGAGTTTTTCATCTATTTGTGAATGTTTGCAATATGTATTCGCAAATCTTAAAAAATGAAGTTGATTAAAGGTCGGGAAGTCAAACATATAAACAATTAAGCGCTTTGAGAATTTAGGATTATAACGGCTATCTTAATCATTGGTTTCTATTTAAGTTGCTTATTTATGATGACGGTACAAAATAACAGTGATTAAATAATTGACATGATCCTCATGTCTTCTTTGGAACGCATTAATATCTCTCCTCATCTATTGGTGAGGGGAGTATTCTGTTGTATTCCAGATTACTCCCCTGCTAGAAGGTGTTTGTAAAGATGTTCATTGAGCTTGTGAACGCTTTTCAGTGGCATAACACCGAAAGAAATCTGGACGCTCAATTGGCTCGCTAGCCACTTACTGTCCTGTGCAAACTGAACTGAACTGAACCTATGTTGAAAAACATTTGGGTCGTATTCGCGCAATGGTGATGCGGTTAAATCTCGCACAAGATTGATTGGCCGAGATCATATTCCAAATTCACGCTTGCAGCTAGATACCGATTGACAATATTAGTCAGATAGAGAAAAACCGCATCGTTTATAATTAAAGCAAGTTATACGCAACTAATTATTCGTTCTGCCTTCCCCAAGTAATATAACCTCCATGGCATTATGACTGACTTCGAAATATTTTTTTTACTAAATGCCATTGAATTTAAGCTTAGTTTTTTTAGGTTATTAGATGAACGATGGAAAATCAGTTTTGCTTTCGATAAGCTATCGAGGGTTGAATGGGCTCGCTGCTAAGTTAGATAAAGCCATTCAGATTAGATTTGTGGTTGATAGGTACCGAGTCATCAATAAGTAGAATATATTCCAGTATATTTTAGTCATATTCATGTATTCTATTAATTTCTATTGAGAATTTTGAAGCTGACTGAACAATGGATCATCTTACCTACACTGCACAATAAGAAATTAAGTCCGCAAACAACAGATGCAATTATGATAAAACGATAAGCGCCTGATTATATATTATTCAAAGATATAATCGTAATTACCAAAGTGCAAAATCCAATATAAGTGATACATTGTCTATGTTTCTAAAAAGATGTCTAGAGGAATTGCATCTGATATGGTATGGTGTTTTCATCATTGTTCCATCAGAGTACAATCCTGCAGATGTTGCATCCAGCAGAATAGAGTCTAGACCGGATAAAAAACTTAAGTTTTGGCTGGATGGACCCGAGTTCCTATCAACGGATGAAAGAAGTTGGCCTAATGAGCCCCTTCCCGTAATTGATAATAGTACAATAGAACTCAAGAAAGTCGGCGCCGTAAGCAGTAACTTGGCAAATCTGCAATGGTTCCATAAGATGGTAGCACGCAGCCGCTGGTGGATACATTTGTTGAGAAAAATTTCTTGGCTAAGCAGCTTAAAAATATACCTACTTGTTAAGATGCGCTGCAGAATGGACCTCGCTTTGGACATCGGTAGTATTAAGCCCGATGAGCTTAAGCGTGTCATTGCAGACATTATACGTAAGTTGAATCTGAAGCACTTCCCAGAGGTAGCCTAGCACAATAAAATCCCAAAGCAGTTACTTGCTCTCAAGCCAGTTGTAGTAGAGGAAGTTATCTGCCTAGGGGACAGAGTATCTAAAATGATGGAGAAATGGCTAACCATTTTACCAAATAAAGACGCAGTCACCGACTTGATAATACAGCATCACCACTTAATATGTGGACATTCTGGAGCTTCACACGTGCTTTCAAGTATTCGTCGGGAGTACTGGATCATAAAGAGAATGGCGGTAGTAAGACGAGTGTTGCGTTCGTGTATGGAGTACAGACGCCTGCATGCTCTTCGTTGCCATCAAACCATGGTGCCTGTCCCGACATTTAGAACCGACAGGGGATTACACGCCTCATATCTGTCTAGGCCCGGGCAACCTGACAGTATCCTATCCCGTGTGCAGTCACTGATTGTGTGGGACTTTGCCTGGCTTGTGCTTTCATACATACACACCTTGTGTCACATCTGTGTCGATAAGTTCTGTTCCTTCTGTATTAGGAAACGTTGGAAGCGTAAGTATCTTCAAACGCTGCAAATAACTCGTAAGTGGCTTAAGCCACAGCGAAATCTCATGACGGGAGATCTAGTCCTTTTAACGAAGATGAATTTTCCCCGAAGTAAATGGCCTATGGGGATGGTGATTGTTGCCCTTCCGGGACCTGACGGCCCCGTTAGACAGGCGACAATTAAAACTGCAGACGGCTTAATAAGTCTGAAAGTTAGATCCCTCTGTCTCATCGAAGGGGCAGATGACAGGTAGAGAGTTGTCGGAATGTTGCTCATTGACGATGGCGCATAATATACAATGTACCTCTGTAAGAAATTTGTAGCGAATAGTGAATATAGATGGCTCCGGCACTTGAGAGACGGAACTGTGTTAAATGGTGCCAGTGCGCATGCGCTATAAATACATTATGATTATATAAAAAGGATGCTCACGTACAGTGCGGTAGGGCTGTAACTTTGTCGAGCGTTACCTACAATGCGTACTTTCATAACCGAGACAGTGTGCCAGGTTGTCAACGGTTGTTTCAGTGAACTGTTGCCAGAAGCTCCTTATGCCAAAAAATATTTATCGCAGGCCTTGATTGCACGCGCCTCCATGCGTGGTACATTCATTGTATTCGGCCACGGATCACATGCTCATGCATGCTATCATCCGGCAATAACGGACCAAGAAGCATGCGCCCCATGCGTGTTGCATTCCTTGAGACCGATGAACACCAAATATGCAAATGAATATTGCTATAACTCCAACGGGGAAAATGGAGCGCGGCTCAGTGCTGTCAGCATGACACCTGTACAGCTACAACAAGGTCAAACTCGGCGAAGGCGCCTCCCATGCTCATGCATCAAAGGTTCGAAACATTTGAAATTATAGAGGGCTATGGCCCTTAAAGATGTGTTGTTGACATGCAAATTTGTTTATAGATGGCTTTGACCTTTTGTTTCCAAGGCATACGCATGGTAATTAAATATGAGGTACAAGACTTGTGTGGTTATACTCAAGCGTCGATGAGTGACATTCTGACTACCGGGATGTCAGTGAGTACCGTCGTGTTCGCTAATATTATTGAATTTTAATTGCTCACGAGTAGTTAACTTCAATTTTGAAGATAGGAATTTGTATTCGTTCTGAATTGCCATTTGTACATTGTAGGGTGTGACGTTTACCGGATTTTCTCAAGGTAATAGCCAAATGCGTGTTGTATGTTTGAATCCGCGTGGCTTCCGGGTGGCAGTGTAAATGTTATATTCACATTTGTTGTTGTTTGCCTCCTTCGGTCGATGTCGACCATGGATGTACATCACAAACGCGTGAATGTTCAGGTTTTGCAGCTTTTTGAGTGACTAAACAGTCCGATTCAGGAGGAACAATCTCTCCCGCAGCGCTGGCAACGATAGTCAGAACTCGGTTGTATTGCGTCAGTAGCACGTCGGCGGCGTGATCTGCGTTCAGCCGCCAAGAGCTGCATCTGCTCCTCCCCAGCATGCAGACGACGCTTTACGCAGGGCCTCCAATGTGAGCGGTCGAGAGCAAGTTTTCCCAACTCTCCGGGTTCATGCCAAGAGCTTTCATATCTCTTTTGCAATCGTCTTTGTACCGCAAGTGCGGTCTGCCCAATAGTCGACTTCCCAGTTGCAAATCACCGTAGAGCAGATCTTTCGGAATACGACCATTTTTCATCCTGTAGACATGACCAAGCCAGCGCAGACGGCGCTGTCGCAATAAAGTGAACATGCTCTGTAGACCAGCTTTTGAAAACACTTCAGCATTAGTCACTCTGTCCACCAACGTTATGTTCAAGGTACGACGGATGCTTCGTAGATGGGAACCATTCAGCTTCCGTTCGTGTCTCGCGTGGGTGGTCCAGATTTCACTGCTGTACAGTTAAGCATTTAGTACGCACGCGCTGTATACCATCATCTTCGTCTTTACAGTCAGCTTGCGGTTACCCCGAATACGAGAGTTCAATCGGGACAAAATGACAGCTGCTCTGCCAATCCGCTTATCAATCTCTGTGTCTAGCGAGAGGTTATCCGCAATGGTTGAACCAAGGTATGTAAACTGATGTACTGATTCAAGCTGACAGTTTCCAACAGTTATGATGGGAGGCGATACACTCCCTTGGCCAAGGACTTTGGTCTTGCTCATGCTGATTGTTAGACCAAAGTCTTTGCATGCCGACGAAAAACAGTCCATTAGCGACTTTAGGTTCTCTTAGGAGTGAGTAATAGAGGCTGCATCGTCAGCAAACAGCAGGTCACGGATAAGCACATTTCGTGCCTTGGTTTGTGCTTTTAACCTGTTTAGGTTGAAAAGCTTACCATCACTTCGCGTGCGTAGGTAAATACCTTCTGTTCTCGTCCTGAAAGCGTGCTTCAGAATCAGAGCAAAGAAAATACCGAACAGCGTGGGAGCAACAACACACCCTTGTTTGACGCCTCGGCTAATTTCAAAGGCTTTTGAGCTGAAAAATGGACGGAGCCCTTCATGCTTGAGTGGAACGAACTAACAAGCTTGAGCAGTCTTGGGGGCAGCCTATCAAATCCAGCATTTTGAAAAGACCCTCCCTGCTGACGTAGTCGAATGCCTTCGTTTAATCAATAAAAACAGCGTATAATGGCATACGCTGTTCCCGACACTTTTCTCAAAGTTGTCTCAGGGATAAGATCATGTCAACGGTTGATTTTCCCTTGCGGAAGCCACATTGAGATTTGGAGTAAATTCTATCAGCCAAAAATTGCAGCCGGATCTGTAAGACTTTAGCAAACAATTTGCCTACAGCATTCAGAAGGGAGATTCCTCTGTAATTGTTGCAGTCACCTCGATCTCCTTTATTCTTGTATAGCGTGATGATCTTTGTGTCTCGCATCTCTTGTGGGACACACTCCTCCTGCCAGCACTGAAGAAGCAAATGGTGAAGCGGTTGTAATAATGCTGCTCTACAGCAGTTAATGAGCTCAGGTGAAATTTCGTCGTCACCAGGGGCCTTCCCATTCGCTAAGCAGTCGATTGCTATATTGAGATCATCAAGAGTGTGGGGAGTATCTAAATATTCAATAGTCAGCAACCGCTCGACATTTTCAAATACATGCGGTAAAACCGTACTGTCCCTAGAGTAGAGAGAGAAGAAGTGCTCTACCCATCTTTCTATCTGCTGAGTTTTGTCTACAATCGGGTCACCAGATGCAGACTTAATGAGAGCCGTTTTAAGTTTTTTTGGACCAATGGCTCTCTTGATCCCATCATTCATGCCGTGAAAATTTCCAGTATCCGCAGCGTTTTGGATCCTAAGGCTAATTTCTGTTCAGTAGTCATTTGCACATCACCTTGCAGTCTGTTGGACCTTATTTCTGGCTGCTTTCGAAAGCCGTACGTTTTCATCCGTTGGCATACCTTTAAACCTCGAGAATGCTGACCGTTTCTCATCCAACACAGCACTCATCTCAGAAGCTTTTGCTTCGAACCAGTCGCTCGTTCGAGCTTTCTTCGGACCGCAAGTGGAAAGTGCGACTCGACATATGCAGTTTTTAATCGATTCCCAGTTTTCTGAAGCCGATTCAAGTGGGGTTGTCTTGTTGAACTCGGCTCTGAAGGCTCTTGCAAATCCCGCAGCTAGATTAGTTTCGCACATGCTGGTGACGTCAATCCTAGGCTTACCAGACAATTTGTGCGGTGAAATCTCGTGTCGGAAAGCTTCAGTTTTGCACAGACCAGTGAATGATCAGTGTCACAGTCTGCGCTTTGATATGATCTGGTGAGAAGTACGCTTCCTATATTAGTGCGATTAACAAGGATAAGTTCAAGCTGGTGCCAATGCTTAGAGCGATGATGATTGCAAGAGACCTTATGCTGTGATTTTGTTTGAAAGAAAGTGTTACTAACACAGAGACTGAACTGTGTGCATAATGCTAAATGGCGTAATCCATTTTCATTGATTTCACCTACACCGAATCTCCCGAGACAGTTTTGCCAAGATTCGTAATCCGCACCAACTCTAGCATTGAAATCACCCAATACCACTGCACAGTTTCTTTGTGGCACGTTTTTCAGGACTGTTGCGAGGTTGTAATAAAAAGCGTCTTTTTCAGTAGTCGTCGCAGAGAGCGTCGGCGCATAAACGTTTACCAACGTTATGGTACCAGTAATGCACCTCAGATTTAGAGTCCAATCCATTCGCTCCCGCTGCTGCTCGGTTCCGTTGCTTTAAGAAGGTCGTTTCGAACGGCAAACCAACTTCATGCCGTCGAGCTCCCCAGAAATCTTCATTCCCAAAAAAAAAGTGTAATCTCTTTCTGTTAGTATACCAGTGTCTGGTAATCGCGTCTCTTGTAGAGCAGCCACGTCGACGCGTGCCATTAAAGCAATTCTAGAATTGAGAGCTTATCCCCAAAACCACCTCGGCTTTGACAACCTTGGAACCTATTCACATTTGAGTTAGATCAATTATTTGGCCTGTCTGGACTTCCTACTTTGTGCTCTCAACAAATTGTACGCATTCATTTTTGATGTTTTTCAAATATTTTACCAGAAATTGTCTCCATCTTCATACACCCTTCTTATTTTTGTACTAAGCATTCCCGCCATTTGTTGGCTCGCTTTTTACTTGGTTTCACCTGCGCCATATTTTCTGCTTATGGACGCTCGCAATTGTTATTGAAACTAATCCCGGATTTTCAGTGTTGAGGTAATATTTTTCAATTGTGTATAGAAAATTGTTCATTACAAATAAATTGGTTTTGCAACGTTTGGACAATTCTTGCGCGTAACTCTAACCGGGTTGGAAACGATTATAGAATACAATTTCGAGCTATTTGGATATTGTCATTTACACACGGATGTGCAAAACCTGCGGAAGTTTTGTCCGGTGTAGGAATGGATGATCACACACTATCACATTATTTACTACACATGCTTCAATCACAAGTAAACAAACCGGTAAATGCATGAGTATTCAGCGAATTATGGCATCAGATTCTAATGGCATACGTCCTCAAAGTTTAAACCATATTGGAAAATAACGCCAGTCTGCAATACGTAGCTTTCACTGCGACCGCACATTCCTCATGTCATGCAAAAGGAGATTGAAATCACAAGAACAGGTAGTAGACGAGCTAACTCTGTCTGAAATAACTCACAGCCGTATGTTGAAAGTTGCAGACAGGACCACAAAAATGCGATCACACATCTACACTGGTGCGGTAGTTCGCGTCATTATATCATCCAACGTAAGCGTAAAAACTTGTCGTCGATAACGGCAAACAGCACGAAAATTTCTACTTTCTGTCAAAGTTGATTTTCTATCTGAAACGAAAGATTCGATAGATTTCACGCTCACAAATTTTAAAGTACCTATTCTAGTCACATAATTTCTACCTTATTTTGATGTGTCAGTCAATATAGCTAGACGTTAGCTTATCGAAAATTTAAGAATAAATTATTCATTTGGCGATTGCTGTGATTCCCCATCCGAAGCATTGGAGTATTTGCCTTCGACACCATCAGTGTTTAGTAACTTGAAATCATATGATTATCGAAATTGTCATGGAGAAACATTTTCACATGTTGAATTAATACAAAGCTGATATTTAGAATCCAACTATTGCAAGCTTATTCCAGATATAAATTTTTCCGTACTTTCCTTGCATTTGAAGATGGTGTAATCCAATAGGGAACTGGTGGGTGATTATAACCAGAACTTTGTTGCTGAGGAAGATATCAAGGGAACAGTCATCACCGCACCATTTATTATTTTCGAATTTTTAACATCGTCCTTTAGTTAGCTCAACGCCGATCAAAACTTTCACGAATTCATGGACCAGGTATTCAACGTAATTTAGCAGATCACTGTCTTTATACATTTATTATTGTACACATCTATTTACCCGATCTTTCGCCAACATGTGATTAAAAATTCTTTCCGCGTTACGTGCATATTGATTGACCTTCGCCGCCCAGCCTGTGACATTGACCAGTTTCAAAAATCATATAGCGCGAAACAACCAACAAGAGAATATCGAAGACATCAGCAGGCAGCGAAGAACAGTACTGCCATTTTCTCTATACCACTTTTCCTTTTTCTTTTAACTTAATTGTACGGTACAAGGTGGTAACACCCAAAAAGATAGAATTTTAAATACGAGCGTTTTTCTGTGAGCTAAAACAAGGTGATTCAGAAGACGAAGCCTTTGATAGAACGCAGTCGTCAAAAACGTTACTAAGGCTTATTCAAAATGGTGAGCCTGACGTGATGTTTTCTGGCAACTGCGTTCTGACGAACACTTTGTCTTTTGAACCCCCCGTCTTGGCGCGCAGAACAAGATGATTGGATTGATATAACTAACGGAAATGGCGGATAAGATCGTCTAGATGAGGCAGCCTATCGCATCACGGTCATGCTAGCGGATTCAACTGACGACCACCATTTTCAGTTTGGAAAATGTGTTCAACATGTTCATGAGAGAATAGAATAATAGAATAATGTCTTCTATAATATAGATATAAATTCGACTATTTGCTTTCGACAAGGTTCCAGATATAATTTAAGAAATCGAGATAACCTTTCGGAATTACCTAGATTCTGTACGAAAGTAAGAAGTAACTTTTACCTTAATAAATACGCTAAACTCCGAAATATTCTTCCGAGAAGCATAACACTTTGTGCCTCACTATGTGATTATAAATCACATCTGAATTCATTCCTCACAGTTGAAAAATTAATGAAACTTATCAACCTAGATGTCTCACTAGATGCACTATATAATGATGGCATTGCTGGATACTAACAATGAAATCAGTTTTACAACTTTCATAATGAACGTTCAATCTGTCCCTTAGTATTTATATTCCAGATTACCTCTTTACATCCACATGAAGAATTCCGACTCATAGAAGATGCCACAGTGCGACCCCGAATCTTCTACAAACAAGACATTCTCCATTCAAAAATTATATTCCGATAATAACAAAGAGTTCCAACTGAACATTTTGGAAGATTCTGCTTCTTCGAGATTTCCCACATCTTCGATGATCAAGTCCGTCGAACTTCAATATTCTTCGTGTCATTTTCCCCTCATCCTATTTTCCTTTCATACAATAACGGTTCATATATTGAATTTCAGTAAAATCGATTGATTACTATTTGCCTTTATAATTTTAACGAACGAAAAATTCCCTGTACGTGTGACCTTGAAAATTTAATAACCATTGTTCATTTTTTGTTTTATGTATACAAACAATTTTAATAATTAATGATCATGCTTAGCATGACTCGGAAATCCAAGAATAAAACATTTATTCGTTTATTAAAAAAGTCTCGAGAGTATTCGCAGCTTAAATAAACAAGTTTTCTGTCGGTACGAAGCGCACTTTGTAAGTGGAGCACGAATTTGCTCCTTTCAAAAGCGAGAAACTCGAATAACAGGTCGCGAAGAGTGGTATTTGTCACAATGGTCGCTTCCTTTATGTTTCAGATTATATTACAAACATGAAGATTATTCGTCGATACTGGAGCTCATATAAGTGTGATACCTCCGCGGTCATAGGACAACGAATTATCCGGTATCTTGTTGCGCACAGTCGATGGTACAGCTATATGTACATACAGTAAAAGATTCCTCGTCCTAAATTTATGACTTCAGAGACCTATCAATTGGGTTTTCAATATAAATGACGTTTTCTAGTCCAATACTGGTCTTGGATATGTTCCAATACCATGGTATACTGGTAGACCTTAGGTGGTGCAAACTGATAGATGGCGTAACAAACCTGACCACAGGCGTCTCAGAAACCATCAAGAGCGATATACAGCATTTCACCACACCGTACAAAAACCTAATATAGTCTTTCATTGACATCATAATTCATAACTTCTAGATGTCAGATGTAAAGCACGATCTCAACCAATGGAACATAACTACAGGCAACCCATGCTTCAGTAGATCGCAGAGGTTGGCACCGGATGAGCTCAAAATCGCCAAAAGCGAATTCGAGCATATGTTGCAAACGGGAATTATCCGCCATTGCAGCAGCACTGGGGTGAGTCCACTACATATGTTTCTTAAAAAGACATCCAACCACCGGAGATCATATGGAGATTATGGGGCTTTGAATAAGCTCACAATAGGTATCCAATACCGCATTTGCATTATTTCTCCGAATCTTTGGACCATAAGCGAGTGTTCAGCAACATAAATCGAGTTCGTGCGTATCACCAAATTCCGGTTCCCCCAGTGGATGTGCCAAACCCCGCGTGACCAAATTAATTGATATCTTCCAGTTTTTACGCATGCCCTTTGGATTGCGCCGCGCCACGCAAGCGTTCCAACATTTCACGGACCAGGTTACACATAGACTGGAAACTATCCTCATCTACATTGACGACATCCTGGTTGCTAGTCGTTCCCATGAGAAACACCTTCAACAACTTGAACAACTATTCGAACGCTTACGTCACCACGGAGTGGTGATCAATCCATCCAAGACGCAAATCGGACAGGATTCCATCGATTTTTTCAGCCATCACCACAACTGATGAAGTTGACGCCATTACAAGTTTTCAATTACCCGACTTCTTCATCAAGCTGCGTAGGCTTGTTGGTATGATCAACTACTAGGGACGCTTTATCTCATAGAGTTTAGAGCTATGTCAACCCCTGACGGAATACGGAAGCTGCACACAAGCAGTTTCGAATGGACGAGTTAGGTAGACAAGCTTTTGAGAAAATTAAACAGGAATCGGGCAAAATGGTGTTGTTAGCACACGTCGATCAGCAAAGTAGACTTGCACAATCAACAGATGCACCATCTGTCGCTGTCGGTGGCACCCTACAACAGAGAAAGGACGGCAAATTAGTACCAGTCGCGTTATCACAAAGTAGATTCAACCCACGAACTCCTGGCAGTGTATTTGAGTAATACTCCCTCACTTGTTAAATAGGCGTGAATGTGAGATACTTACAGATCACAAGCCATTGAACTACGCGGTGTCCTCTGCCTCTGACAAGTACAATCCACGTGCAATACGACAATCTCGCAATACACGTCGAAAATTAATTAACTCACTGGGTTCAACAAAGAGGTTGCTGACTTCTTCTCCAGATCTTACATTGATATCATAAATGTCAGCACCACGTTTGACCTGAAAGAACTGGCTAAACTTTGATGCAAGCAGATAAACTTACTCGAAAAGTTGTCCAACACTAGTTTGAAGATTAAACAATTCTCCTTAGACGGAACACGCGAGACCATAATCTTCAACACAACGACATGAACACGACGACTATACATTTTCGAAAAGTATAGACAAGTGATATTAGACTCTATTCACAATATGTCGTACCCCGGCGTCCGCGTCACGCAATTCAAATGATTGACAGCACGCGTGATTTAGGATTTCAATTTTCTTCATCAATCACTTTCAACGAACAGATACGTCACCTTATTACTAATGCTAGACAAAGTATGAATACTATACACAGATCTATAATTCAACCTCATTGTAAACTGGAAATGTATAAATTATTCACCATTCCTATCTTTGACTATTGTAACATAATATATACAAATATAAATAAAACCGATAGCATAGTTTTAGAAAAGATACAACGTATTTCTTCAAATTTAATCATCATTTATACCACCAAACAATCCTTTAGAGAAAGATGTATACAACTGAAACTCGATCAACTATGTTTTTTCAGACTCAAGCATAACCTCATTTTATTCTTTAAAATACTGTCAACGGATAATGAGGAAATACGTTCGAATCTTCATATACGGCATGATTTTAAGTATAGCTTGAGAAACAGTGAAAAAACTAATAAATTACCTAAGTTTCGTACTAAAGTAAGGAACACTTTCTTTTTGACTAAATGTGCTAAACTGTGGAATCCTCTTCCAAAGACTCAGTTCCTCTTTAAATGAATTCGAATCACATCTAGCTTCATTTCTTACCATAGAAAAAATTCGCAATCTTCTTAATCTAAATGTTCTACCTGATGATTTATATAATAATGGCATTCCTGGGTATAGATATTAAATAAATGTTCATAACGTTCGAAACAACATTCCCTCGCTTCTGAGTATTTTCTTCACAGCAAAATTCTCTATCTGAAACTGGCCTCCAGACCTTAAACTAGTGAAATAAATCACTATCGCCTAGCGGACAAGAGAACGGTTTATGTTCAGGAAACATCAATCTATTTAAAACAATCGAAATGAAAAAGTTTGGAGCATCAACAATTGAGATTCTTCGCGCATTTTCGATGGACCTTATCCGTTGATCATCAGTGTTGCCGAAAACATTCTAGACTTCTCCTTGCAATAACTGTGATTTCGTACGTTATCAGATCATGTACCGATTACCCGAAAACAACTCTGAATACCGTTACCTTTATATTTATTGAACGTTAAATTCCACTGAAACAAATGACCTTGAACAAAATGTTATTGCAAATGTACAATTGTACAAAGCTTTTCGAAGTTGTTGATCCTGTTTAACATGCCTTGGATTTCCAAGAATAAAATTTATCTATTTATTTATTTATTCATTTATTTAATGTCCTATGGCCAGGAATAAACAAGTAAGCACGAAACATGGCCAGAGCATGTGTCTCTTGTCAAAAAGCTAATGTCCAACGCCGCATACGGAGCGCAATCGTAACATACGACAACCGCACGCGTTTCAGCCAAATTCATATCGACATCTTCGAACCGCGGCCAACCTCAAAAGGCCAGCAATATCTCCTGAAGTATGTAGATCGATACCTGTGTTGGTTGGTGGCAGTAGCAACCCAGGACATCAATTCAGAAACGATAGGGAGAACCTTTTCCGCACATCAGATTGCTTATTACGGCACACTCGAAATCTTGACGACAGACCGCAGTGTGCAATTTAAATCGAAGCTATTCAAGGACCCCACATGGCTGCTCGGAACGAAACCAATTTGAACGACATCTTATCACCCCGCAGCAAATAGGATGGTTGAACGGATGCACAGACAGTTAGATGCATCCCTGATGGCTCAACCAAACACAAGTAAATGGACTAAACACATACCGCTGGTTCTACTGAGCACGCGGTTCTCGTGCAAACAGTACGTGGGATGCTTGTCAGTAGAGGTATTTTACAGTAGTATTCCGAAGCTCCTAGCGGGGGGTAACAAATACTTCATCCCAGCGTTTACGTACAGCCTTTGCGTACAGCTATGCAGTCTATACAGCCTAAAACAACGGGACAACAGAAAAACCCCATGTACATTCCGGTAGAATTATGTACATGTTCCCACGTGTGGGTCAGGGTAGACGCAGTACGTAAACCACTAGAACCTCCACGCGAAGTTTCTTTCGAAGTCCTAAAACGTCATACAAAGCACTTCGTCATCGTCATCAAAGGTAGAAAGGAAAAAAATCCATTGACATATTAAAACCAACCTTTATTGAAATAAAACTAGGTGGAGACTGGTCAACTAATACATCTAAAATAAAACAAAGCAGTCAAGCAATAGATACCAATAGCACGAAAGTTAAACGTAAAACAAGATCAGGTCGCCACGTTTATTTCCCCGGTAGATTATCATATGAATGAACTTAAAGAAACAAAAATCTGGTTCACTCGTTTTTTTCTTTTCAGTATATGGTGAAGAAGAAATCACCTTGGAATGTAAAGAACTAACTTCCAGTTGGAAAAGCTTAGGATTGTGGTGCATCTGGGAAATCGATTGCGATTGGAAACTTGTATATCATCTCGAATTTAACTGATAACTTTGTTTCGCAATCGTGAAAATTGTGCCCAAGTATCAGCTGTTTTGGTAGTCTTGTAAAACTCCCATGCCTTTTGTTTCATACACCTTTTAGTCCTGCTTCGTTATAAAATTTATTACGTTGAGAATTTTTCTCCGAAACAAACATTAAATGTTCCTACAATATAGATTTTAGGTGCTCTGAGAGAAAGAGAGCGGAATCACTATCAGGATCGGAGTAATCCAGTTTTGCTAAATTTGTGCTTTTTAACTTTGCACACAGAGCACAGTAGTTCACACTTCTGCGCATAGCGCTATAAACGTACTCGAATTCTGAGGCAACGTGGTTGTTTTGTCCGATTGGCTGTTTATGAATGATATTCCCTACAGCTGTGTGATCTGATGTGAGTATTAGGTCCAAGGTAGACGGCCGGTGTGGTCCCCATTATACGAGTAAATTCAAAAGTGTGTTTATAAAGGGATGCGTAATCCGTGACAGCTCGAAGTTTATATATAAGTGCCTCTGACGGGTGATCAGGCCTGTTATAGATCTGGGGAAATTTAAATCACCCATTATCAATATTTGAGTATTGTACTGCGTTGTTACATCACACAAAGCAATAATTAGTTTATTGTTTAGGTCTAGGGTTACTGTTGGGGAACGATAGGTCACTCCAACAATGCATTGGTCTCCTGAAGTCAGAGTCAGAGAGCACTAAAGTGTGTCAGCTGTATCAAGGGTCTGGTCATTCATAGCTCTACAGTTAAGCGATTGCTCAAGGTAGAGTGCTACTCCTCCGCCATCATCTAAACGGTCACGCCGGAATAGAGACATTTTGGGCAAAGAGAGTTCATCATCAGACAATGAGGCATGGAACAACGCTTCTGCCATTGTAACTCTCGAGCGCCATTCTATTACAAATCTGGGACAATTCGATTTATTTGTTGAAAAAGCTGTTCGCGTTTGTATAGATGCAATTAATCGTATTTTTCTTGAGTAATGACGTGGTGTAAACCGAAGTTATTGGCCCGAATTCTCTGAAGTCTGACTTAACAAGTAGTGATGAATCATGTGGTATGTGATAAAGCGTTAAACAGTGTGATGTCGGATTCCTCAGAATAGTCAGTGCTTGGGATGATATAACATCGGAGCTTTTTATTCGTAGCCCACCGCATGAATTGACAATTAGGTTTCCGTGTGGCTCGTTCCGTCCGACTTAAATTAACCTGGACGTACGACGTTTTGATGTATTGATTTCTTCTATTTGAATGAAAACGCCGCTATCCGGTGTATCTAGACGGGGGAGTGTTTTAATTATGATATTGGTTCTGGGTGGACTAAGTTTAACATCATCGTTCGTTTTCATTTTTTCCCATTCCGACCTTACGAGTTAGGCCATAGCGCGGGTCAAGAACGTAATCTTCTGGGGGTTCGGTACACTCAATATATATTTTTGCGAAAAAGCAACTCGCGAACGGTGCACAACAACGGCATTAGAAATATATAGAAAACGCGCAATGTAGGACCATTGCTTGACGTTGTGCTCCAAGGTTTCCTGGATCGATGCTCGAGAAGTTTTTTCTTGTAGAAATATACTTCGTGATATCGTTTTTTCCTTGGCGTTCAAGATATCCTGCCTTCCCACCGTAGTAGATTGGGATATATGCGGCTGTTTGAGTCCGGATCTGTCTTCACTAGGTACGCATTCGCAGTACGTTCTCGATTCACCCCCGCATTTCAGTGTTATCTTTACAAAGCGAGGTTGACCAATATAAGCTGATGTTCAGTCGAGAGTTAGACGAGTCTCTCTGTTTGTGATTACATGTTCAATTTGCATTAGGTGTCAATGTTGAAACCACATCTCGATTTCGTGTTTCTGTTTGATATCAAACAGGTTTTCTTTAGACTCGCTAGCGTTCGTATATATCACGCTCAGCGCGTATGGCGAGTTCTTTTTGCGTACATGAAAGTCAGATTTTTTTAGAATTTACAACATTTGGTGTTTGACTACTTGAATTGGGTACAGTAGCTTTAGAGTGTACAGCTAAAGTCGACCGTAACAGCATTTATCTGTAAGAATTTCCTATTTACGTGGTTGATTTAACTGATTCCAAAACTGAATTAACCCTGCTTTTATTCTTTTTTAGCACACCAATAGCCTTAATCTCAGATTCTTTCAGTGGTTGTTTCGAAATATTTGTATTGATATAATTGTTAACATCAGTGATCACTGACGTACTCAAATGATTTACCAATATTTCCTCCACACGTCAAAGGCTCAACTCGAATTTGGCCATTTTATTTTCTAATTTGGCTTTAAAAGTATCGGCGTCGTGAAAGGATTTAGCACTGCAACGAACACATACATGCAAGCGCCAGGAAGCTTTTCATTCTTTATTAATGCTATCTAATCAGGAGCTAAAGTACTGTCACATTTACCGTGGATTTTACCCACACACAGAATACAGGTTATGACTTTGCACGCCATGGGACTCACTGGTTGATCACAGGCTTTGCACGTTACCTCGGAACAATTCTGTGTGTCAATATTCGTCCAATCAGCTGGGACGCCGTGACCGTTGTTGCGTTCGCCAGATCCAGGCATTTGACACAGAGGTCATTTTGGTTTTATGTCGCTGTCGGGTGAGCAATATTCGCTGTTAAAGCTTGATCGATCGATTTTTCGTCCATATCTCGGATCTCGTAACAGATGATTGTAGCCTGAGATAGGTTTTTCGGCTGAGTGGTGAGCGTTTGGTCGACTAGTCGATGTGGCTGCTTTGGGATTCGTGATTCGATCATTTAGCAAATAATCCACTAGAACTTGTTAACCGCACAAGGCAGAATACAGCAACAAATATCAAAATGCGTAGCTCGAAGCAATCATTGCAATGATAGCAGAAACCGTAGAATAGATATTAATGGACAAAGTTTGCGCGCGTGAGCCAACGGAGATATTATCGTCGATATAGCAGATTTTCTGTGGATCAGTTTACAAGAGCAAGACGATTAAATCCCGATAGATATGATCAGAAGTAGCACAGAATTCTTGGAATGAGATAAATCTGAGCAGATTCGGCATAGACATAGCTAGAAGTGTGAGAGCAAAAAATGCGACCGCACAGCAGTTTGCTGTTTATCAGGTAAATATAGACTTATCAGATTGACTAGCATCGTCTCGATATTGTTGGATTATTTGTTGCGTGACGAACTCTGTGAGCGACTTTTTCGAAATTCTCTACTGATTGTAAGTTAATATGGATCTCCTAAGGGTAGCTCCTGCCTGCCTGACATTATTAGTTACTTAATATTGTTAATAAAATACTGCACAGAGCGAAGCCATTTTAAACACTTTACCTAGATTTTAGCAAAGCTTGCAATCACGTACTTCACTGTCTTCTAGACATCAAAATAAGAAGAAAAGGCATATGGGGTTTTCGACTTGCTCGGATAAAAACATGCCGTACTGGTAGGACGTACAGACTTCAGGTAGGATCCGCATTATTTATTAAAAATGACGTGATCAGAATAATAACTCCACGTTCGGTACTTGGGCCTCTTCTGTTCCACATTTTACCGACGACTTGTCGCCCGCTTTAAATTGCTCATGCTTCATTATCGCGGATAATGTAAAGTTTATCAGATAAGCAGATGAATACACTCTGATGAACTAACTCGAGCGTGTCATAAACTGGTCATACCAGTGGGACCTCACACTGAAACAATAATAAGAGCCAAATCTTGTAAGCACTGGTTAATGAGATTTCGGGCCAGATGCCAGGAACTTCTCCCAACGTTAACGTCGTACAGTTTGTTAAGTAATTGGAAGTACTGGTTGGAGCTGACTTTAAATTGGAGGACCAAAATTCCGCTGCAGCTCAGCCTGCGATCCGTGCCATTCAACGTAATACATGATGTATTTCCGCCTATCTACAAAACATCAATTCGGCCTCATAGAGAATATTGTGTCCAAGCCTGGTGCTCTCACTACAAAAATGGCATCATTCCACTCAAAACCGTACAATGTCTCGCAACTCATATGATTAAGTGTCAGCGTGGGGAAACATATGCTTTACGCCGGAATTCTCTTGATATTTTTTCTTATGTGCCGTCGTGTAAAAGGTGAGTTATTTGAAACCTTCGGGAATTGAAGGGAGTACGTGGCATTTTTGTTGTTGGCCTCCTTCGGTCGATGTCGACCATGGATGTACATCACAATCGCGTGAATGTTCAAGTTTTGAAGCTTTTGGAATGACTGAACAGTCCGATTCGGGAGGAACAATCTCTCCCGCAGCGCTGACAACGAAAGTCAATCCCGGTTGTATTGCGTCAGTTGCACGCCGGCGGCGTGATCTGCGTTCAGCGGACAAGAAGTGTATCTGCTCCTCCCCAGCTTGCAGACGACGCTTTACGCAGTGCCTCCAATGTGAGCGGTCAAGAGCAAGTTTTTCCCAACTCTCCGGGTCCATGCCAAGAGCTTTCATATCTCTTTTGCAATCGTCTTTGTACCGCAAGTGCGGTCTGCCCAATAGTAGACTTCCCAGTTGCAGCTCACCGTAGAGCAGGTCTTCCGGAATACGACCATTTTTCATCCTGTAGACATGACCAAGCCAGCGCAGACGGCGCTGTCGCAATAAAGCGAACATTCTCTGTAGACCAGCTTTTGAAACATTCAGCATTATTACTCTGTCCCACCCACGATATGTTCAAGGTTACGCCGGATGCTCGTAGATGGAAACGATTCATCTTCCGTTCGTGTCTCGCGTGGGTGGTCAAGATTTCACTGCTGTACAGGAAGCGCATAAGTCGCACGCATGTATACCATCATCTCGTCTTTACAGTCGCTTGCGTTACCCCAAACACGAGAGATCAATCGGGGGACCAACATGCCAGCTGCTCTGCCAATCGCTTATCAATCTTCTTTGTCTAGCGAGAGGTTATCCGCAATGGTTGAACCAAGATATGTGAACTGATGTACTGATTCAAGCTGACAGTTTCCAACAGTTATGATGGGAGGCGATACAGTCCCTTGGCCAAGGACTTTGGTCTTGCTCATGCTGATTGTTAGACCAAAGTCTTTGCATGCCGACGAAAAACAGTCCATTAGCGACTTTAGGTTCTCTTAGGAGTGAGTAATAGAGGCTGCATCGTCAGCAAACAGCAGGTCACGGATAAGCACATTTCGTGCCTTGGTTTGTGCTTTTAACCTGTTTAGGTTGAAAAGCTTACCATCACTTCGCGTGCGTAGGTAAATACCTTCTGTTCTCGTCCTGAAAGCGTGCTTCAGAATCAGAGCAAAGAAAATACCGAACAGCGTGGGAGCAACAACACACCCTTGTTTGACGCCTCGGCTAATTTCAAAGGCTTTTGAGCTGAAAAATGGACGGAGCCCTTCATGCTTGAGTGGAACGAACTAACAAGCTTGAGCAGTCTTGGGGGCAGCCTATCAAATCCAGCATTTTGAAAAGACCCTCCCTGCTGACGTAGTCGAATGCCTTCGTTTAATCAATAAAAACAGCGTATAATGGCATACGCTGTTCCCGACACTTTTCTCAAAGTTGTCTCAGGGATAAGATCATGTCAACGGTTGATTTTCCCTTGCGGAAGCCACATTGAGATTTGGAGTAAATTCTATCAGCCAAAAATTGCAGCCGGATCTGTAAGACTTTAGCAAACAATTTGCCTACAGCATTCAGAAGGGAGATTCCTCTGTAATTGTTGCAGTCACCTCGATCTCCTTTATTCTTGAAGAGCGTGATGATCTTTGTGTCTCGCATCTCTTGTGGGACACACTCCTCCTGTCAGCATTGAAGAAGCAAATGGTGAAGCGGTTGTAATAATGCTGCTTTACAGCAGTTAATGAGCTCAGGTGAAATTTCGTCGTCACCAGGGGCCTTCCCATTCGCTAAGCAGTCGATTGCTATATTGAGATCATCAAGAGTGGGAGGAGTATCTAAATATTCAGTAGTCGGCAACCGCTCGACATTTTCAAATGCATGTGGTAAAACCGTACTGTCCGTAGAGTAGAGAGAGGAGAAGTGCTCTACCCATCTTTCTATCTGCTGAGTTTTGTCTACAATCGGGTCACCAGATGCAGACTTGATAAGAGACGTTTTAAGTTTTTTTGGACCAATGGCTCTCTTGATCCCATCATTCATGCCGTGAAAATTTCCAGTATCCGCAGCGTTTTGGATACTAAGGCTAATTTCTGTCCAGTAGTCATTTGCACATCGCCTTGCAGTCTGTTGGACCTTATTTCTGGCTGCTCTTAAAAGTCGTAAGTTTTCATCTGTTGGCATACCTTTGAACCTCAAGAATGCTGACCGTTTCTCATCCAAAACAGCAGTCATCTCAGAAGCTTTTGCTTCGAACCAGTCGCTCGTTCGAGCTTTCTTCGGACCGCAAGTGGAAAGTGCGACTCGACATATGCAGTTTTTAATCGATTCCCAGTTTTCTGAAGCCGATTCAAGTGGGGTTGTCTTGCTGAACTCGGCTCTGAAGGCTCTTGCAAATCGCGCAGCTAGATTAGGTTCGCACATGCTGGTGACGTCAATCCTAGGCTTACCAGACAATTTGTGCGGTGAAATCTCGTGTCGGAAAGCTTCAGTTTTGCACAGACCAGTGAGTGATCAGTGTCACATTCTGCGCTTTGATATGATCTGGTGAGAAGTACGCTTCCTATATTAGTGCGCCTAACAAGAATGAGATCAAGCTGGTGCCAGTGCTTAGAGCGAGGATGTTTCCAAGAGACCTTATGCTGTGGTTTTGTTAAAAAGAAAGTTTTACTGACACAAAAACTGAGCTGTGTGCAAAATTCTAAAAGGCGTTGCCCATTTTCATTGGTTTTACCTACACCAAACCTCCCGAGACAGTTTTGCCAAGATTCGTAATCCGCACCAACTCTAGCATTGAAATCACCCAATACCACTGCACAGTTTCTTTGTGGCACGTTTTTCAGGACTGTTGCGAGGTTGTGATAAAAAGCGTCTTTTTCAGCAGTTGGCGCAGAGAGCGTCTGCGCATAAACGTTTACCAACGTAATGGTATAAGTAATGCACCTCAAATTTAGAGTCCAATTCCGTTCGCTCCCGCTGCTGCTCCATTCTGTTGCTTTTAGATGGTCGTTTCGAACGGCAAACCCAACTCCATGCAGTCGAGGCTCATCAGAACCTATTCCTTTCCAAAAATGTGTAATCTCTTTCTGTTAGTATACCAGTGTCTGGTAATCGCGTCTCTTGTAGAGCAGCCACGTCGACATTCAGTTCCTTTAACTCATTGTTAATCACAGCAGATTTTCTTACGCCTCGGATATTCGAGACGTCGTCATGAAATCCAGGAAGCATGGACCGGACGTTCCAGTTTCCCAGTTTCAGAAATGACTTTTGTTTTTTAGTAGTTGGTTTTGCTGGTGCGGAAAAAACAGTCTGCTTGTCGGTTCATTACTAATCCTCATGCACCCAATGAGGATAGCAGACGTGGCGAGACGGCACCATATTGGCTAGAGGCTGCCTAGCTTGAGGCGGGCGGTAGCCGTACAATGAGACCTGAAAGTCTCTCCCACCGTCGGAAGCAACCCCTGGCGCTGAGCTCCACGCCAATCGAGCCATAGCTTTTAACCGGTATCTGCTGCTTCTCGTGTTATTATCCGCAGAAGCGGAATGGAGTGTCCTCTCCATTGGTGCGTTGCGATGTACGCCAGGGCAGTTCAAATTGGAGAACTAGCTGTTGCCCACGCAGCAAGTGCTCCATCTCCACGGCACCACAAGAACCAAGGGAACAGTTAGGCTGATGCGTTTGGACATCGATGTCGTCGCAGAAGTTGGCAGGGCGAAGTAGTATAAAACTTCGGACTGCCTAACGGGACTTCGGCTCCGGATTTTTCCAAGAAGTTGACTCCTGAAGCCTTTTCCAAGATTGGATGTAGCCACAGGGCAGTGGAGGTTTGAGATAAGGGTTTTCCTTCCCCCAGATGGACCGCCTCCATGGACTTACGAGCTTCACCTGCCCGAAGAATGCTGGTTTTGAGGCGCCACTCAGCCGCCTCCGCCGTTTCTCCTGTCAGTTGAAGCAGTTCCGCCGGATCACACAGGACCACGCGTGCAGGCCAGGAGCTGGACTTGGTTGTCAGAGGCTATATGAGACCTGTGCCATTGGAGCATTTAAAAATTAGGAGCTTATCCCCAAAACCGCCCCGGCTTTGACAACCTGGGAACCACGTGGCATTCTAATAAATGAATATTTAACCTAATCCCCGAGGTCTGAAATGTGATTAATCTCCCAAACATCCTAGGGAGCGGTGTCGGCTAGAGTCCAGCAAAATGCCTATCCAGCATCAGGGGTCTAAAAAGCTAGACTAATCTTCCAGAAGAACTTATATCATGTAGTTCAATTCCGAGTTCCAATCAGGGTTTGAACAGCAACGGGGATAATTTAATCATTGAGTACTCTCATAATTGCTATGCAAATTTTGGTATATCAACCAAACATGTGTTATCCCAAAAAGAAACTGGATACTAAATTTTCAGTTTTTTATACACGATTTTTCTTTCGCTAAACTATCACCTTGCTGGTGAAGAGAAACTGTATTTTCTTTTTTCCAGCATCGGTTACAGCGTGGTGTTCCTTAAGTACAATACGATCGCTGAAGATTTCAAAACAGACAAAAAGAATATACGTTTTGGCAGTGGTGGGGGCTTCTCTGCAGCTTTCCACCGAAAGAAATTCTGGACGCTCGATTGGCTTGTTAGCCACATACTGTCCTGTGCAAACTGAACTGAACTGAACTGAATTGTATTATCTGACCTTTAAAGCGTTCTTTTCAAATACATTGCTTAGGAAATTCACGATGGCCTTAACATCTGTACAAGGCTTGGTTTCGCTTCTCGATGACCAGGCTGTGGACATGAAGGTAAATGCTATCGTTTTCTTAGCTTTTAGGCTTTTGCGCTTAAACGCCTCAATGAATTAGTTGACGAATTTTGGGCGGAAATATCCGAATCCGTAAATAAAATTGAAATTCTTTATGAAGACGAAACGTTTGAATTCAACAAACTGGCAGCGATTTTAGCCTCGAAGGTTTATTATCACCTTTCAGAATACGAGGATGCTCTGCGTTTTGCGCTGTGTGCTGAAGAATTGTTCGATGTCAACCATCCATCTGAGTTTGTAGAGACAATTATTGGTAAGACTCCTGTCCTATTTACTTTTCTGTTCTCTAGGCAAATGCATGGACAAGTACACTGAATTGCGCGTCACACAAGACCAATACACTGATTGTGGTGCACTGATTCGACATGATTCAATGGGCGACAATGCATGGTCTCCCTCAAGTTCCATTTACAAGCGCCTTGAACTGGTGGTTGACCGTATGTTCGACCGCTGCTTCGAACAGAAGCAATATAAACAAGCATTGGGAATCGCAATTGAAGCTAGGCGGTTAGTTGAGGTTTAAAGCTGTTACATTCGTTTTCGATTTTTTGTTCGATAGAAGTAATGTATTTGTGTAGCACCCTTCCCTAGACAGATAACGGTGTTGTATGGATTGCGACCTAGTTCGATCTCCACCGCTAAATAATTCCAATTTGTTCTTCCAGTAACGCAGTCGTCTTGGAACCAGATATGAATGTTTATGCAGGCGTTGAATGCCGGACTTTTCATAAGCCAGGCTTTTCACTCTATACCTCAACTATTAACGTTATCATTTGTAAAATTATTTTGTTCAAGTGCGGAAGCATCAAAAACAGCATAATTTAAGGAAGCGTCTAGTTTTAAATTAATAGGTTTATCCTTGACTATCAAATTACATGTCAAAACTGAAAAAATGTTTCAAACATCACATATGTATTTATCATTCATTATAATTATCCATCTCGCGTTCCCATTCAACACCGTTCCTCACTTTTAAAAACGTTTCATAATAACCCATCAAAAACGTACTTGGCTACAGGAATGAAACCGATGCTAATTAATTAATATTAACCGTTTAGAATTAAAGCATGATAACATAGCCCTGATCTCCGGTACTTTAACAACTCCAGAAAACGCGTGGACTTCGATATGGCCCCATTCACACCAAAAATAAGAAAATAATGGAATGTTTTTAATTATATATTATTGCTTGTGCTACTCAGTTTAAGCCGGTATTACCTATAACTTCTGGGTAATCCAAAACAGTATCAGTGTTTCAGTGAAAAGACCTATTAATTGGTTCATCAGTAAGTTACATTTCGTCTTGAATCAAACCAACTTGTGTGTTGCACGTGCTTCTCCTGTGTGAAATGTTGATGTTCTAACGTTTAAGCTTCTTATTTCTACTGCCTCCAACCTTTAACGATTTATCACAATATTTAATGTTAAATTGCAGGTTCGACATGTTCGAGAAAGCTTTGACGCTTGCGGATGATAGTGAAGGGATGCTTCGATATGCCTTTCGCGTCGTCAACACGCTGATCGATAGCGTTCGTTTGCGTAATCGTCTTCTACAGATTTTGGTTTCTGTATTTATGACCAGACCGTCACCAGTCGATTCAATCAACGTTTGTCAATGTTTAGTGCTCATTGATGACCCCCAGGTCGGTCAATAAACATTATTTACTTATTTTTGACATATCTTTCTTGAAAAATTCAAGGTATTTTCATTCTTATATGATTTATAGCAAGAATCTCGGTATTGTTAACAAATCAGTTTTATTAAATTTGAAGGTTTACAATATTTCTAGTCTCTAAAATAACTACCTGGCCCTCGTGTTATTAAATTGCATCCGACTATTCGCAACACGTTTTATTTTAGGCTTGAAGGAGTTTATGACATCGTCATTTTTATCAGTTAGCTTTCGCTTGATTTCTTTATTTCGTTAAATTGGATTCACAAGTCTGAATTTGAGATATGCAGCAACCCATTTACTATTGACCACCAACGTTACTTTTTCGAAGCCTTTTAAAATATGTTTATCATTCGTGTATAATTTTATTAACTCCGTAGCTAATACACCTATTTCCTACAATGACAACATGCTGGTTCATGTCATAATAAACATAGGTTTCTTTGACATATTGTGACGCGTTAATCGTCCAACTATTTGTCCATAGAAACATTGAAATGAATTTCCGAGCGAAGCTAGGCTGTGTGTGCATTATTCTAAATTTAGAAACTACTAATTAACAACTTGATTAGCTTTTTTAAGCGATTTGCATATCAGTCCAATCGCATTAGATTCCTTATACTATGTTATGCCTTTGCGCTTCTTTATGGTTGCGATACCTGAACAATTTGTGCGAAAGATTTCTACCTGTTTTCTCTATTTGTACGTCGACAAGTACCCCAGATTAAAAATGCGTTCTCTTTATTGGCGATGGTTTGGACACTTACAGATTTCCTTTTAAACGCATGTTGTATCGTACAGAGCATAGTAAAGGCTTAAAAACAACTTGGCGCAATGGGACGAGGAAACCCAATGCCTGCGCTAGACAATCGAGATTCGTTCACTTGATTGTTATTCAAAAATTCATTTAACTGGTAATTTGTTGCAATCCTTTGTTCGTTTATTTGTTTTCGATATGAAAAATTATACCCGTAATTGCACATTTTATTTTCTTATGTCCGTTCGATCATGTGCTTGTATTACCTCGAGTTGCGTGTACGAATATGTCTATGTTAAAACCTGTCCTCTATGATAACGATGACAGTCTCCGCGCTTGGCATATTTTTAAGCATCCATTGTACATAGATTCGCCAATCTTGTTGAAGATTACCCCAGATTTCCCCATCATGTCACGTCATCGATTCTCATTCGCATTCTAGTTACGCTGGTGAATTTATTGAAGAATTATTTCAGGTTCATCTATGTACCTTTGTGTTTTAAGATTTCTCATGAGATACAAATGTTTTAAATACCCTTGCGATTTGGTAAAACTAAAAGGCTAATCCATCTGTGAATCCGAATGCTGTAGATATAAGATGGAAATCTGTTTAGCTTCGTTGCTTTTTAGTCGACACGAGCTATTGACCCGGTGATGACAACGCCAACCACTCACTTCAAAAGTATCAAAACAAGTTTACCAACATTCGCCTCTATGTTAAGTTTCCAATGTGATATGTTTTCCCCACGCTGGTTATCTGTTCAATTCCACCATTACTTTTCCAGTCTACGGCAGATATTCTTGAACGGCTTTTACTTCAATCGGAAGAGAGCGCGGTAACTGCTTATCAAATCGGTTTCGATTTGTATGAAAATTCTACCCAAATGTTCCTTCAACGTGTCTCCACGTGTTTATCCCGCAGTGCAAAACTTTCCCGGTTGATGAATGTTATTGAAAAAGAAAAGCGTAGCGATGTTAAGGTTACGGCGACTGATGCAAGTCTTAGTGGTGGTGTTAGTGGAGCGCGAACCGAAGAACCTAAAGAACAAATTGAAAAAAATGAAGCAGTTACGGCGGAGATAGTAGACGACACCTCCCCAGCGGCTACTGTCCCCGAAGCAGAAGAGAAACCTGCAAAACAGGAAGTAGTCCCAGCAGAACCCCTTTCGGAATCGGATAAAGAAATAAAGAAACGTTTGGAAAACCTGGGTAGCATCTTGTCAGGTGACAAGGTAATAGTTCAGTTACTGAACATCGTATATTTATTAAACACTGTTAACCGCCTTTTCACGGTTGTTTTTACTGTCCGATGACGATACACTTAGAAATTGGTAGTGGTTTGCACGAGCAAGTAATGTAAGCACTCCACGATCTGTTGAATTCCGTTAATTCGATCGCTTAATTTATATTCACGATTCAGATGATTCATCTAATTCTGGTTAACAGTATAACTGTGGTGCATGCATGAAATCACAAACCTCATTCAGGCAAAGTACCGCACAGTCATAAACTGCACGTGGGCTAAGATACTGTCGGGTTGTCCGGGCTTAGACATATGCGAAAAAATGAAAATAGCAGTGGGAATCCAGCGTCTTTCAGCATACAGCTCACTACCGGTGGCAAATCAATTTAGCACTGTACATCGCATTAGTACTGAACGTTTGCACATCCGTGCTTATAACATTTTTCAAGCTCACTGAACCTTAGCTTATGATCTCCACCGGATGATGACAGTCCGTCAGAAATTGACAGCGTTTACGACAAAAGATACGAATACTCGGAGAATTAGTTAATCGTCCGTGTATCTTTCATACTTGCTGTGGTACATTTTTAAACTGGATTTTTGACCTCGCATTTTACAAATGAAAAAGCCTTGTTATAGAAGATATTCCCAAGTTGCCTTTCCGTACTGCTTCTTGTAAAAACGTTCCTCATATCTGGTTGGTCATCCAGATCCGCTCAAGTATTACTATTTTTCCGTCAGCTCGTCATCACCACCGTTACACCGATAACAAGTACCGAATGCTTAACTGCTATACAACCATGATGAAATAAAATCCTGAAAGATAATGAACATCTACTTAATTTATATAAGAGTAAGCGTGAACAAAATAGAATGAGGTGCCTACACCTCGAATATAACATGCATTCTATCTAGTTTTGTCAGCCAGTAGTGTGAAATCAGCACTACAGCTTTATTTCGGCTTTTTTCTGCCATGTATCGTAATAACCTTTCCTCACCGCTCCAGTTGATACCATACTAGTTTAGGTTTATCTGCCAGAATTTTCGTCCACATTTTCCCAGTGTCAATTCTATTAGAGTTTTAATGCTTGTTTGTTTCCATCAGGTGATTGAGCTCCATTTGCAATTTCTCATTCGAAATAACAAAGCTGATCTTCGACTTATGGATCGCATCCGCGAGGAAGGACGTCACTCGGTTACGCACAACGCCACTGTGTTAGCCAATGGTATCATGCATTGTGGCACCACCTCGGATCAGTTTCTACGAGAGCATTTAAGTTGGCTTGGCCGCGCTGTGAATTGGGCCAAATTCACTGCCACCGCAACCCTAGGTGTTATACATCGAGGTGAGTCGTGGGCTGAGTTTTATATTCGTCTTTCATGCACTCCATAATTTATGGTGCTGTTTGCGTGCATTTATGAACTTTAACAATCGAATGTTTTTTATTTTTATACTTTGGCGCATATTTCGTTTTCATCCAATTAGGCCACGAAAAAGAAGCACTGCGCTTGATGTCTGCCTATTTACCCAAGGATGCTAGTGGATCTTCGGGATCAGTTTACACTGAAGGAGGTGGTCTATTCGCTCTTGGCTTAATCCACGCGAATCATGGTGGAACTATGACAGGTTTGTTTTGAGATGCTGCATTTGTTGGCCTCCTTCGAACCATATTGGCTCTGTGATGTATATTTCAAGCATGATTATTTTATGCTCCATATCGTCTCACATGACTATACAACCCGTTTCAGGGGTAATAGTCTCCCACAACATTAGCAGCAAAATAAATTTCCCCGTCGTTTCACATCGTTTTTCCCGTTGTCGGTATTTTCTTTGTTCAACGGACAACAGACGCATTCCACAATGCCCCCGCAGTGGATGGTCGAAAACTATTTTTCCTTCGTTCAAATGGTTTAAACTTTCATGCCTCTTTTACAAATGTGTTTGTACCACTGATGCAGATTACTGTCTTTCTGATTTTAACTCCATGCAGTTTAGGTCTTTTTGGTGTACGTATGTTTCACATTCAATAACCCCGTCAGCTTAGGCGACGCTCGGTAGCCAGTTTCAGAGAGCACTTCTGCATTTTTACAAGGTTTATTTACGTTATAATCGAGATGCAACGATTTCTCCAAAAATGAAAAGTATTAGGCTTCCGTTGTCTTGGTTTCACTGCCATATAGTAATACATTTAGTGTGACAGTATCTTAGCCCATGTGCAGTCTCTGACTGTGCGGCACTTTGCCTGGATCAGGCTTGTGCTTTCATACAATACATGTAGTGTGCACTCACCGTATACAATCTTGTCCTCAGTGCAAACTTGCGGTCGGCGCAGACAGCGGAGTTAAAAAGAGGACAAGATGGCAGTTGTTCTGCTAATTCGCATTTTAGTGTCAGTTTAAAGCGAGAGATCGTCCGCAATAGTTGAACCTAAATGCGAAGTTATCTACTGATTCCAGCCGACAGTTCTCGACATTCGTGTTGGGAAAAGATACAGTCCCTTGATCGAGAACATTAGCCTTTTTCATTCTGATTGTCGGTCCGCAGTCTGTGCATGTTGATGATAATCAATTTGTTGCTGATAGAACTGCTCTCTTGAGTGAGCACTGATTGCTACATAGTCGATCGCGAATTAGCACATCCCCTACCTTAGTTTCTGTTCTCAAACGATTCAAATTAAAGTGTTTGTCATCACATCGCCTGCGTTTGTAAATTACTAAGAGCATGCTTGAACCTCGGCAACTAAAATGGCGAGCAGCGTGAATACACGAAAGCATCATTTTCTGAATTGAACCACGACAATGGAGTTTTGAGATGTTTTCAGTCCTTTTAATTCGTACATGATTTCAGAATATTTGCTGAATCAATGCCAAGAGGCTACGGCTGAACCAGTGCGTCACGGAGCTTGTTTGGGACTTGGTTTGGCAGCGATGGGTACGGGACGGGAAGACGTCTACGAACAAATGAAATCGAACTTATATCAGGACGATGCTGTTACCGGTGAGAGCTGTTGTTACTTGAACGTGTAACCATTTGTGTGTTTATTCTTTTTTAATTTTGTAAACGAATATATCCGCGTTGCTATATCTTGCCTATCCAGTATCGCTTTTGTATCTTTACCTTAAGTAAAGGTCGTCGGTCGTATGATCGAGGCTGCGACTGATTGCGATCTGGCTCTTTGTTTTCCGAACCTTTCGTATACTTTTTATCTTAGCGACCGATCATCATCGTGAAGTCATCAGCCCCTAGTCTAGTATTTCGATTTCCGAGATTTGTTCACTTTCACTTCTGGACAACAATTGATATGAAACCTGTCAAAAATGTTCCAAACTAATAAATACTGAAGTTGCCAGTACTGTCGTGATGATGCATTTCGTATCGATGTAAGACTGCTTGGTTTCATTTGCTTTTCGTTACAAATCAGGGGAAGCTGCTGGCATTGGAATCGGATTAGTTATGCTCGGAACCGGTTCCACTCAAGCAATCGAAGATTTACTTGGTTACGCCAAAGAAACCGCACACGAGAAAATCATTCGTGGTATCGCCCTTGGAATTGCGATGGTTATGTATGGTCGTTCTGAAGAAGCCGATGAATTAATCGACCGCTTGGTTGTCGTGAGTTTCCTCAAACTGGTCGATCCATCTTGATCATCTGGCTTCCTTGCGAGTATTATCATTTTTCTCTTTCATGTAGGACAATGATCCGATTCTTCGTTGGGCTGGAATGGCAACGATTGCGATGGCTTACTGTGGGACGGGTAATAACAAATCCGTACAGCGGTTACTCCATGCGGCTGTTAGTGATACTAATGATGACGTCCGAAGGTGGGCGGTAACAGCATTGGGATTCGTTTTGTTCAAGTAAGCAATTGGCTGTTAGTGTTTGAGCCTGAGAACTCATTTTTAATTTTCGCATTACACTAATATGCATGCACGAAATCCTTCCACGTATTTTACCGTGGTACTTCGCTTGTAATTAAATCGAACCGCTACGTGAATATGGTGGCCATATGAAAGGTTAGGGTTTTGTTAATTTCTTTTCACTGTTCTTGCTAGTAACGAGTCCAGAGATCGATCAATGTTTTCATTTTGATGTGCGAGTTTTTATGTGCATCAAGATTATGCGTACGTTTTTGGTGCTATCAAATTGTCTTAACTTGTACAGTTATTGGAGTAACTGGCCTCGCTGTTTGGGCCTGTAAAATCTGGCTTCTTGGAGTCTACTCTACTTCAGCGACATGGTTCAGAATAGTGTCTGTTTGCGGGCTTTTTACATGCATGTTGATTAATGTTGCATCATCATCATCATCATGAAGCACAAGTCTGGAGCCAGACAAAGTGCCAAGCAATATGAAGCAGGAAAAGCAGATAAGCAAGCGCGTAAAAAAATGAAAAGCAGGCAAGCGGAATAGGCAAAAGCAAATGCGCGAAAAGCAGCTTGTTTTTGTAGTTTCACCGCATGCGATTTTTTGTTTTTTATATAAAATAATACCGGACAAAAAATTATGACACAGTAAAATACACTGGCCCCACTGACTTCGGTTTGCAGCCATATCGCGTAAGGTTTCCAGCCAACGATTAGGTGGAGCTTTTGCACTCCACACAGGCAAACGAATACGCCCAACTGAGCCTAGCGCTACGGTGAGTTTCTTCATCACAACGCGCCACGTCATGGACTGGCCACCTGATCGTTTATTCTAGCTTCTGCCAGGCTCTGCAAATAAGGCGCGGTACGGTAAACGATGAGTAGTCATTCTTAAAACATGTCCCAACCATTAATCTTGCATGCTGCCAAGTGAAGTTTTGGGAAAAGCTTGTTATGATGCATAGCAGTGAAAGCCATATAAACCCGACGTACTGATATTGCTTTATTCGTTGATGGAGTGCGTGTTTGATTTGCGATGTAGTCACCTCACCCATTTATACAGATATCCTATCCATTCGGGATTTCGTGTTGTGTATGAATGTGCAATAGTGCAGTGCCTCCTTTCGGCGCAGGAAACACCATGCTAAATTGCTTTGCCACCGGTTCTGAGTTGCAGGTTGGAACACGCTGGAGATTTTAACTTTTATTACTGTAATGCTGTAGAATAAGAACCGAATCACGTCCAAAAGGAAGTCAGCATTGTATAGCTTAAGTTGAAGCTGCAAGAGGTATGACATGTGCTTTGCGCCTAACAAGTGTTAAACATTTACCAAGGACTGGAGCGGCTCTCTTCCAAACCTAACTGTGTGCGATGTCAATCTTGAATTGGTCGACAGCCTTGTTTACCTTGGCAGTTGTATCTCTACTGGCTGTTGTGTCGAGGACGAGATCTCACAACGTATTCGCAAAGCGGGTGTAGCGTTTGCTAACCTTCGTCACTTGTGGCATCGACGCGATGTTTCACTCCATACTAAAAGCCGAGTGTACAACGCAGTGGTGCGTGCTACTACGTTATGGCTTCGAAACCTGGTCTATCCAAGCGGAAGATGTCCGTCGGCTTTCTGTTTTTGACACCCGTTGCCTGCGTATGATTACTCGCATTTGGTGGTAGCATCGCGTTACAAATATACATGTCTGCATGTGGGTGTTAGGACCAAGTAGCCACGGACTGAGAGAAATGCTGATGCTTGCAGGCTTGCGATGTTAGGAACATGTTTTAAGAATGCCTCCTCACCGTTTACCATACCACGCCTTATTCGTAGAAGCTGGAAGAAACGACCGGGTAGCCAGTCAATGACGTGGTGTGTTGGAATAAAGAAACTCACCGTAGCACTAGGCTTAGTTGGGCGTATTCGTTTGCCTGGGTGGGGTCGAAAAGCGCCACATAATCGTTGGCCGGAAACCTTACGAGATATGGCGGCAGTATTTTATTGTGTCATAATTTTTAACTCCGTTATTATTTGATGAAAACACATAAAAACAAAACAAAAATTCGCACGCAGTGAAACTACAAAATCAAGCTGCTTTTTGCGCATTTTGCTTTTGCATATTCTGCTTAACTGCTTTCCCTTTTTCACGCGCTTGCTTATCTGCTTTTCCTGCTTTATATTGCTTGGTATTTTGTCTGGCTTCAGACTTTTGCTTCATGCTGATGTTGATGATGATAGTATAAGTAACGCTTCTCTTATCTAGAACGCGAGTACATAGGCTAAATGTAAATACGAAATGTTTAAGCATGTATACAACAAAAGTATCACACAAGCGAGCAATTGTTTCTATTTAGACCTGTTGTTGAATCCCGTGTATGTGTTGCCATACACGCTTGTCGTTTTCTGCCGCCCGCTCAACTATCGCGTTGTATTAAGTGCCACAACTGTATGCATGAAATCACAAGCCTGATCCAGACAAAGTGCCGCACAGCCGAGGACTGCCACAACTGATTACCTGTGGCGTAATTTTTGAACCAATTATTCACTGTCTTAATGTACGAACAACTTTTTTGACTGTAGCATCCTGACTTCTAACAAGTGCTCATTATTATTTTGATAGGGTTTTAACGGACGAAGTACCATGTTTCCGGCGGTCATACGTTAAATTATGTTATTTGCCGAATTTCGTTCGATCATTTGATTGGCATTTTGGTTTCAGAACACCAGATCAAGTTCCCGCTCTGGTATCCTTGCTCACTGAATCATATCATCCCCACTTGAGACATGGCGCCGCGATGGCTATCGGAATCGCATGTGCCGGTACTGCTTTGAAAGAAGCCCTTAGTCTGTTGGAGACGCTCTACGAAGGCACCGTCCCGTTTGTCCGTCAGGGTGCACTGATTGCCACTGCAATGGTCTTGATGCAACAGAATGGCGTTACTTGCCCCAAGGTAGGGACAATGCTGCCGCTCTTGTTCTTTGTATTTTGTTTGTCTTATCGGAAATCAAATGCTCCTCCAGGAATTCCGCATTATCACGGTTTCTCATGCTTACACATGTTTTCACTACGCCCGTAATTCGAAAATTGGCTATTTTGTTTACTTATGCATCGTGGATGCTGAACTTTCCCTTTTAAAACGGTTTTACGTTCTTTCCTGAAATTTTGGGCGATGGCCGAGGTTTAGTGATCTAGAAAATTTGTATAGTTCCGGATGGACTGCAAATAAATAAATAATTAGCAAATTTGTTAAACCATCGTAAAAAGCATAATTTCGAATATCAGACTAAAACAGTTTGTGATTTTAATTTATACATGTTTGGATATTTTGATATTACAGAGGCTTTTGCTTAATAAAAACGCACAAATTTTTGGATATTGTACCACACGAATCTGTTCGGTGGCGAGATGTAGTCTTTTCTAAAGATTATTCTCTTGCGCTTAGTAACTGATCGCTTTTTAATTATTTTCATTTCTAAGGCACAAAATTGATTTACCATCACATACTTGTGCTCTAACCATCTTTCTGCTTTGAAATATTTGCTGTGTCATAAGCAACCAACTGGCCTTTTGGGGGTAAAAAACCTGTATCACTGCAATCCATTCACATTGAATAGCTTAGCCCGTGAACAAAAGTGCACCTACCCTTTGCATATCATTCTTTTGCCTTCTCCCATGATGTCTAACTTTAAAAGTTACATTCTTTAAGTTCACCTAATTCAAATATTCGCATTTTATTGTGATCAGTCTGTGGAGTTTCGTGAAAAATGTTTGAAGATCATTACCGACCGGCACGAAGATTTACTGGCGAAATTCGGAGCAATTTTAGCCTGTGGGATCATGGATGCCGGTGGATGCAACATGACCATATCGCTGCAAACACGAACGGGTATGTCCATCTTAAACATTTCTTTCAACTATGGTTCCTTTAACCGCAATATCTTTGTTGACATTATTAGAGCACTACGTTTGAAAGTAGTGAACTCGCGTAATGATTTCGGTTCACTGACGACTAAACTTACGTTGTAGCGTTATCAGCTACATGACGCAAAACCTTATGCTGATGCTGTAATCGGACATGTAAAAAACTTCAACGGGGAGGTTGCTCGACAAGCTTCCAGACCGGCGATGGCAAATGGAATACATCAGACATGCGATTTGTCAATAAATTCACACCGATCTACGGCCTTACAATAAACAGAACCCAAAATTTACCGTGGGATCATGGTCATATGTCATTTTTACACTTGCATTTCAAGGAATGACTAGTTGCAGTAATCATTATTGAATGAAGTCACAAACGTGTACGCGGGCGAGGTGCTCAAAGGTAGTAGACTGCATGTGAGCTAGGATACTTTTAGGTTGCTCATGTTTAGACAGATATAAAGCAATAAAATAGCAGTTATTATTTGCCTATGCAGCTTAGTACCGGCGGCCAATCAGTTTCCGAAGGTGTTACCTGCAAAGTACTGAAGTCTTGGACGATTTCACATCCATGCGAGAAAACAATCAATACTAAATTCATAATGTGTATAACACCCAATACCTCCATCAGAATAACTGTAGCAAATATATGTAAGCATTAGCGAACCCAATTGTCATACAACAATTCGTTGGTTCCAACCGCTTGGTACATGAACTGGGTTGAAAATAACCCCGTGTTTGTCCATTCGACTCATCTCTGCGAATCAGTGGCTCGAGCTGTTGCTTTCAGATTGTCCGTAGTGGAGGTACGGCTTGTAATAACATCTGACTGGTAGCGTGTTTGAGCGGTTAGCTGAACTTTCGATAACATCGGCAGTTTATCATCGATTCCATCTCTGACTCTTACAATTTTAGGACTCAACATTTTGTTATTATGTCTAACCTTCAACCACTATCTGACTTCAGATTTATGCTTTTTTGCATCTATAGTTTTGGTAAAGAACCATTTCTCATGCGACCGGCCAGTATTCCAGTTCAACCTAAAAGAAGCTATCCCGTTTTCTTTTTCTTATCGCTTTCTTCATATCCACACAGGAAACAACAACATGGTTGCCGCTGTTGGTCTTCTTGTGTTCCAAAACTTTTGGTTCTGGTATCCGCTAACAAATTTCCTCAGTTTGGCTCTCACTCCAACCACCATGATCGCGTTAAACAAGGATTTGAAGATGCCAAAAATGCAATTCCGCTCAAACGCGAAACCTTCGGCTTACGCTTATCCTCAACCACTTCGTATGTCTCTTTTTTACACTTTTGCTCCTCTTTTGTTCTACAATTGTTAACGTGATACGCAAGCTGATATATAGAAATTGTGCGTTCTGTGTTCGCTGAGCTGGCATTGTAGCAATAGGACGTTTCGTCATCAAGCTAAATGACATCGTCAGCTGAACTTATTGTGAAGTCTTCGTAATTATCGTCTTCTGATTTTTATACGCGGGACATTCTGTTTCTTTACTCGTCATTGGTCACGGCTTAATTTTCGGTTCCTAATTGGCACATACATGTCGTCCAATTGAACATGTTGGTTCAATGTCAACGTTGTGGAGTGCCACGCTTTGAGAAATTCCCGTATGTGTCCCCGTGAAATGACTTTAGTTCCATTCGAGTTAAATTGATGTCCATCTTGGTCAACGTGAATTGATAATAGCGATTTGTAATCGTATCTCAGCCCACTGCAATCGCTGCCTGTGCGACACTGTCTGGATCAGGCTTTTGCTTTGATACCATACATACCATATTTGTAATCGTGTCTTTTTACCGCCCATTGATAATCACTCAGTCTGGTAGCGCGTCTCCTTCCAGTTTACCCAAGTAATGAGCCTCACATTCCGCTCACGGGATTTAGTAGACCGCGTTTGTTTTCTTCTGTCAATCCATCTTTTAATTTACATAGCTGATTGCGTAGTGTTCAAGTCGGTCTGTTTGCAACGTTGATCCCAAGTGGTGGCAGTACTCATGCTGCGATTTCGGAAAAATTCTGAATGTATGGTAGAAGTTCACTGACTTGTGCGTTTGGTTGCTCCGTAAAGAAGCTTCTTAGCGATTTATATCTGATCATAAAGTTCTTCGGGTAACCGTTTTTCTTAAGGACCTTGAACGGGTATCTCTCTTCCTCCACTAGCGTTCCAGGAGAATTGCAATGCGTATGCGCCCGGTTGAACAACGTTCGTACACAGTTCTTTTTGTGTGCAATCGGATGCTTGCTTTTGAAGCTGAGGATTTAGTTTGTATGCATGTTTTTTTTCGGTAGACGCTTGTCTGGAGGGATCTTGTGTCGCTTCTGGTGACGAGGACATCGAAGAATGGTAGACACCTGTTGTGTTCTGTTTCTTTCATGAACTTTATCTCTGGGAAGACACAATTCAGTAGTCCATGAGCGTATTTGATTTGCGATTTCTCGATTAGCGTACCCATAGTTTCGGTTCAATCGGAGTAATGGTAATGCGTTCCAATCTCTGCATTATTATTTCTGTTATCAGTCCAGAGATAGACGGCCCCGTTGGAGTTCCTTTTATCTGCTCATACAATTTTCCATTGAACTTGAATTGAGTGTGGAGACAAAGATTCAAAAGCGCCATTAGTTTCTCATGGGTGATTCGATTTCTGCCATACGCTGTTCAGTGTTCCGTTATCTGCGATGAACTTGTTCGCTTGGCGAGTGTAAGGTTGATGGGCGTAAATAGGTATGGTATGGTATGGTATGGTATGAAAGCACAATCCTGATCCAGGCACAGTCAGGACTGCACGTGGGCGATATTACTTACTACTTACTTTTACTACTTTTGTGCGACTATCTCCTCCTGGAGGATGAGTCGGCTTCACAGAAGATTCTTGGGAATTTGGGTACAAAGCGGCGTCCCCAGCACCACTCGGCGTTTGTTCGAGTCAGCTTCTCTAGCCTTTGCACAACCAAGTGCAACCTGCAAGGCAGCAGGGAGTTGCCAGAAAGATGTGGTCTACCAGACTCTGTTCCAGGTTTTTCCTCAGGGTTTTCTC
>JACCGJ010011742.1:85816-101444 GCA_013407085.1 Atriophallophorus winterbourni | reverse complement strand
TTGGGGAGGAGCAGATACAGATTTGTCTGCGGAACGCAGATCACGCCGTCGCGTGCAAAAGACACCCTACAATCCCGTTTTGTTCATCGTTGTTAGCACTGTGAGAGAGATTGTTCTCACCGAATCAAACTGCCTAGTTATTCCAAAAGCTGTAAAACAGGAAAGGTTATGCGATTGTGATGTACAACAATATTTTGCAAAATGTTTCAAGAACTTAGCGTCTCCCACTGCCTCAAACACGCTTTGATCGAAAAAGATCACCTTGTAACTTGCGGTTATCGTTCTACTAAAACATGAATACTTTGATAAACATTTATACTTTGTAATGCTCTGCATACAACGTGTTCGATGAAAAAATTCACAGGTAATTTTTCACTCTATGTAAGACTTTCACAGAGTTTAATTTATTGCCAACATAGTAAGTGAGCAAGAAACACTTTCTTTTTTATGAACATTGATCCTGTAAATAATATCTATACTTGCTGGCAATTCACTCGCACACATTCGTAATTTATTTTCTGGTGCTACCATCGATGAGATGACCTCGTCCGTGCTTCAGTGAAAATGAACTCAAACTAAATCGCACATGATCCAGCATGAGTCACGCAGCTTAAAAACAAGCAGTTCACGAGGTCAACACGATTTCAACCGATGTGATTCATTTCAATGTGGCGAACAAAATTTAGGCAAATCGATATTAGGTTTTGCAGTTCACAGAAACAAATTTTACTGTGGCTTTACTTCACTAATTGAGCATGCATCGTTGTTCTTGTTTCCAATTCAGCATTAACGCGCATTGATTAAATCGTCATAGTTGGCAAATTATTGGAAAATGTTTCGTCCTGCGAGACACGCGAACTGTTTTACACTATTTTTAAATGTACCGTATATAGTTGTGATCATGACGGATCACATAAAATCATTATTATCTTCACTGGAGTTAAAAATGTTGTCATTAATTGCTGAGTGATCACAGAATTGTGGAAAACTTGTAACTCGTTCACAATTTATGCGAGTAAATATTTCACATAATGTTGACAATTATTTCTTATGATCCACAACTAGTTGACTACATTGATTCAATAGGATAAGGTAACGCAGCAATCGATCATACTTTCAAAATGAAACAAAACATAAGATACGATATAAAATCAGATAAGCACAAGCGAAACTAAAACCAGGTATATTCTTTATCGACCATGGTGATAAACATACTGCAGCTTCATCCTTATTTGCAGTTACCTAAAGTTTGGTGACACTGAATCTATTTGAAGCAAGTTTCTTTGCGATATTGATCTAAATTAAAAAATGTGACTAATAATGTTTTCCTAATAGAACTATTATTTCGAGTTGGTGATGAGAGAATGACCCGCAGACATATCCTACATCCGCTACAATTGAAGTTCAAGTGTCGAATATATTCGACATTTCCAGCCGAGCTTGCAAACTTTAATGTAATTCCTACTTTACGTGTAGTGAAATCATACTGCGTGGCGATCATTTGCGAAAAATTGAACCAACATATAAAAACAATTATCCTTCCAGATTGGTACACTTGACATATGTTGATTTTACGTTTTCCTTGGAAAAAGATCCCCAACCAAACATCACTGTCACCTACGTAAAATTATAAAAGCCAACTGAACGCGTAATAAAGAATGTATTGTCATCGAATAGATTGATCGACTACGAGAGCGTGGCTACTTTTATAAAATAGAGATCAATATTTCTAGAATTGTCTATACAAAATTCATCAATAATTTATCAATATTATATTTATAGTGATTATAAAAATTAATTAAAGTATGAACACATTAGTGAGTTGAAATGTTATGCGAAGATTAATATGGGGTTCCAAATTCCAGTGAATCAACGATTCAGACTGCGTCATTGGATAAGCACAGTTCGTCAAAAATATACACGTCATGTGCTATTTTCAGAATTATCGAATTATCGCATGCGGATCCTGATATTACTGTCCCTACATGATGCGTGCAAACAGCACGGACACTGTCGTATGTTGTGTGTGATGGGAATGCATGCAAATGATCCTTTTATTACTTCTTCGTTTTTGCATAACGTTCACTTCAAAAACAATTAGTCGAATCGATAGAAATGCGGCAGCATTTCGAGAAATTACAGGCGAATCATCTCAACATAATTTAAAGAAGAATTCTCGTTTAAATTAAGTTGGGTAATTTACGCTTTAAAAGTCTAAGCTGTTGCATAACTCATGATGAATCTTATCAGCCAAAGCTCACAACAAAAGGAGGTGTTAAACGGTTTCTGACATCAAATCGGCAAATTGTCCGTTAATCCCTGAACAATATTCCGTCTATGGAAGCGATAATCACAAGTATTTCAGAGCAGATAAAAGCACAGTCTCGAAATCAAACAAATTGTATCAATAAACATTGAAAACGATTAATAATATCGTGCAAAGCAATGCGTGATATTGAACCTATTCAAATACTCGAACCTTTGTATTCACAAAGGTACAGATCCACATACTTGACAAGTCCGTCTTGATGGTCACAACAGCATTCCGTCGGTGAAAATGAAGAGCACTTTACTCGTCCGTAGCGTATAACCGGTTTTTTCTGACTTGAGCTTATTCTGTTCAGGGGAATGGCATTACACCAAGAGAATTACTTTGGTTTGCCTTGTGAAAATGTCTACTGTTTATCTTTTTTCCATCTCCCAATTAGTTTGCTTATTTTGGTAGGTTCAGATAGTGTGATGTGACCTTTTCCATGTTGTTTTTGCACGCAAACTGATGTGTTGCAATTAGCTTTGTACTGACCAGTTCGCCATTAAACGAATCACAATGGGTTTGACCTGTAGCTTGAAGTTGGTACGACGTCGGGAACACTATCAACGCTTTCTATACATTTCTCTGAAAGTAAGTGCAGCTATTTCGCGAACCAGATGCGATGAGCAGTAGTTCAACTAATGCTGGTCCTGCGTGAGCTGTCATTGCGTTTCTATCTAGATGTGCCTTTGAATTCAGCTTGGTAAAATATAGAGTGAAATTAATGTAAACAGAATTTACGAAACTAATATCGAGTAGCACGAATACCAGTAAATTAACTTGCGAAAGTCAATAACTTTGAAGGTTAGCGTAAAGGAAGTAGTGGTAAGCATTTGAAATGCAGTTCATAAAGGTTATAAGAACATATTGTTATGAAATATGCAGAGTCATGTTGCATATAAACAAATGCATCTGTGCGGTGTGAGTGTAATTCTAATTTACGGACATATTGGGAAAGCAATTCAGGTACAAAAATAACTATCAGGCGACACCCACTGCGACAGCAGGTGGTGATTAGTCACAACGTGAAGGCAAAATTTCAATTTGCAATTTTTCGTCGATCATGAACAGTTTTATTTCGTTTTCTAGTCGAGAACTACTTTGAGAAACAACATGTTCAGTAGTTCAAATTAATCGAGAAACGTAGTCTACAATGTCATCCGTGAATATTTAGGAGGCGAAAAGTAAATATCTGTCCAAATTGGTGTTGAGGTTAAAAACCAGCTGAATAATTCATTGTAATAAATCCGATTATTCTCGAGTCAAAGTTTGTTGTTTAGCAGCAGTATTTCTAAACAATAACTTCGAATAATAATATTGAGAATAGTATTGCGTAATATTCGACCATTCACAATATTGTACAAATTGTTTTCACAGCGGAGCAGACACAACTAGCGGGCACCATTTAATGTAAACGAAACAGAAGAGTATTGCTTGTTCTATGGTCTACAACCACCACGCATTAGGAACAGTGTACATTTGACGAGGTTATTCCATGTTATTTTGGATTTTGTCAGGGTTAAGAATGTAGAAATTAGGACTTCTTCTTTGACCAGCAAACTGCACACTCAAGAAACATTCAAAAACATCGTTCACTTTCCCGTGTCTCTACGTCAAGTCCGTAAAAATACATCTCAATGTTGACACTCAGCTCTTTTCCTGTGAAAGTGTAATGAATCTGGAGTATGCTGATGATATTGCTTTACTGAATGAAGAACCATTCGTCCAACTGGCATTGGGTATGTTGCAATAGAGGCAGATATGTCTTGCCTAATGTTATTCAACGAGTGAGTGTAAAGTGCTTTTTCAGGACTTGCAAGATGAACTGACAATTTTAGCAATAAAAGAACACTTCGATAACCTTGGAAGTTGGGTGTTTTCCTGGGGCGGGATAGAGAAGGCTTTTATGGCCAGATAAGATTAGGCCACACTAGCATTAAGTTGACTTAAGTGTCCGTGCAAGAGATGCGACTGAAGAATGAGTCTAATGTAATGAATCTCTTTCATTTCTGTAAAGACATTATTGTTTCGGTAAGTATATATTTGCAACTCTGATGTCATTCGCCACGACTAAGGACTCAACTACACTCGACTTCAAACAGTGATTAGTCGACGTTTTTGTTTGCTGATTAGGAAACATCCTGCGCACGAAACCTCAGAGGAGACCAAGGTGCGAGAGAGGAAGTCTGTGTAAAGCTCGATACATTGGTAACGACGGCAATTGACCGACATCAATGGAAAGAAAGCATCATGTTTATTTCATACGACATCAATTTCTCTCTAATCAAAAAATAATCAATAAGGAAAGCAGAAGTAGGAAAATAAGAGTGTGAACATGGAAACATATTAGTAGATGTTGTTCAGATGTTTTCGGTGAAGTATTTCTTGTTTATATACTACTCATAATTACCGTGTTGCTGCCGATTTCAAATGAAAGGTCATTTAAAGACGTCACTGAACTCTAGTTTCGGTCTGATTATAGCGAATCAGCAAGGAATATCCATTACTGGATCCAGATTTTAACACAGATTGTCTTGATTGTAATACGATGCGTTGAACGCTAAGCCAATCCGTCAGTTATGCTAGGCTGGACTTATCCGGTATGAAACTCAGTTTATTCTTTGAATGGAATTTTTCGATACTCGTATGGCAAAAAGACTATGAGAAGACCATAAGAAGTTCTTCTCAATGCATAATCGCCCAACTGAAGTAAATGCCCATTAAGTTTATTCACTCCAGATTCGTAGTGTCTTTTATGAAGACCTCATTGAGAAGTGGTCATTTTGGATACCGTGCATTGTTACCGGCCACCATTTTGAAACACGCTGACCACCAATGATTGTTTAGGCATAGTTGCTTGTGATTATTTCAGAAAAGTCTAACAAACTGATTGGATGAAAGTTTAACGCAGCGGTTTAACATCAACACATTCAGCGGCTCGAATCCCGATCCAATATTCATCGCATTCATATTAGGTTGACGTGGGAACATAAATTATACCTGCCCAATAAATTGTTAGTACCCATAGCTGTTGTGAGTTATGATGGAAGCCAATTCTCTGGTTGCCGTGTTAATCAGTGGCTACATTCACTTGGTTCTCAACATTTTTTTTCGCTAAACCCAGACATCCACAGTTCAATTGTTCAGTCTAATAAATTTGTAGGTAAGCAGAAACATGCTGTATCCTCTAGATGTCTAACAACATTTAATGAACTCGATCGTCAATACATTGCTATATGTTGGAAAAAAGAAAGAAAGAAAAATGGCTTTATTCGAGTACACGAATTTTCAGCGATACAATTAATTCGACCACACGTAATAAAATGTACATTTAAAAAAATACATGTCAAATAAAGATGATCCCACTTTAGTTATTATACTGTCAGTTTCTTCCTCAAATCGAGAATAACTTTTGTACGATCAACCAAATATCGAGCCAGGTAAGGAATAAAAGAATTTTTGAATTTCTCAGTTCTTGCATACGGGACGATATGTTGACTACGCGTGGCTGGGAACGATCTGCAAGCCATGAGGACCTCATGCAGTGGGTGTGCATTATCAGACGATATGACTCTGATCAATCTGTCACATTCACGAAAGTGGCGTTCGGCGATCATATCACGAATTAACTCGGTAAAGGAAGAGCTCAATCTTGAAATTAATTTGATTCCCCTTCTGAACATCAAAAAATCCTTTTCAAAAAGACCGGGAAAAATTATAGGGAATGCGTAGATTAAAATGGGAACAATGCAAGAAAAAACAAAACATCTAACTACATCAGGAGGAACAGCTAAAGAATGCAGACGTAAGGCGTCAAATGATAACCTTCTAACCTTCAAGTACTGTGCAGTCACATGATCGGTCCATTTGAGACTCTGTGATAAAATGACGCCAAGATACTTGAAACATGCGCTTCTGCTGAAGTTTGAGCCATTGAAGGAAATCGTGGAAATTCCTTGAAGCAGAGTTTCACGCCCTGACCAGCTAAGTTTGAAAATATTACCTCTTTTTACCTCCTTTTTTACCTCTTTTTGAGGGTTTGACGATAAGCCGAGCGATAAGCTTCGGTATCGTAATAGTAAACATTGAGTAACTGAAAATATGTAATCCATTATATCAAAATCTCGAGACCTAATCTGCTGGAACTTCTATCCACTGAAACATCATATTTTCGTGGGAATGATTACCGTGTAAGAACGCATGTCGTATTATATTATATAGAAAGAAATATGGTAAAACAAATAGCTAATCTGTATGACATGCATTATGCAGATCGAATTATTGAGCACGATTCTGTCCAGTTGCGTTTCAATACAAGTTGCCCTAGCAATCATAACACAACTCTTCTAGATTCTGACGAGAATACTGAATCAAGTAAGTCTGCCAGACGATGGGAAATTCGGAGATAACCGTATTCGATATTAGAAAAATCCCTGGACGTTGTTGAATGGCGGAAGAAGTGGTGATGGTTCGAATGACAATTATTAATACTGCTATTAATATTCTTATTGTTAAACATGTATACATCTATATATAAAACACCAAATTCGAATACTGATAGTCGTTGATTATCATTTTTATTACAAATCAGTAAAGAATACAAATCAGTAAAATAGATAACTTTAAATAGTTATTTGAAAGTAGAATAAAACTCACCGATTTTCTATCAGCTTGTCTTCTGGCTGTTGTTGTTGGCTTACTTCGGTCGATATCGATCATCGATGTACATCATAATCGCATGATCGTTTAGGTTCTATAACATTTTGCATGACTATACAGTCCGATTGGGGATGAATAATTTCTCACGCAGCTCTTGTAACAGTGATATTCATGTAAACAAATAATTCCTAATAATAATCCGTAAAATTTGAGAGATGATTAAAATATGGAGCGAATAGCTGTTCGTAAAATACAGAAAACGCGAGTCCACGAACAACCGATATGAAAATAGTGAAACGAGAAATGTGCGTCGAAATGGTGCTTATTTTTCAAAATTTGATAATGATCCTTACCAAAGTTAAAAAATCATCTACAAAATCTGAATGCTCATCCTAAAATTCACGCAAGATTTGAGCATCAAATTCGTCTTAAAATATTTTGTACGCTTACTTCTTCGATTGTACTCAGCATACTCCATGTCCATTTCGTAGTAACTACTTTAGTTTACTTTAAACTTGCGATTTTTGACGGACAGGATTTTTGTACGTTAAATACATCTCTTTCAAAAACAAACAATTTTATACAACATTTACAAGTTCTTACAACTTAAATACCTGAACAACAATAAAGCTTACGAATGTAAGGTGAACTTGTTTGAAAATAAACGTCTTCCATGATTGCAAGAATATAAAAATAAAATATACCAGTGGAATATTATTTACGCTGTTAAACGAGGACACAAGTACAAATACCATCCGGCCGTTAAATACATGTACGCGTGCGCGGTACAAATAATTATGAATTGACTTGGTCTCTAATATCGGTGTATTAGTGAAGGTGCGCCAAACAGAAAGAAAAAAAATAGAATTTAATGCCTGGGTTGTAACGTCCGAGACGTGAGAAACGCGTTGACCACACGTTTGTTAGCTCGACGTATTCTAAGCAACAGTAGAAATATTCGAGTTACCAAAATTGTCTTCGAAATTTAATTTGTGAAACCAACATTTTACACAAAATGGAGTCTATTTTTTAAGAAGAAATACAAGAGCCTAATAGGACAACTGAATGCAGCAAACAATGATTGACACAATGTAATGGATAGTTTTCTTGTCCAATCGGGGAATCATAATCATAAAAAAAGAAAGTTTGTAATGAATCGGTGTGAGTAGTTCATTGGTACAGCTTCGCTTTTGATTCAGAAGCTTCGTCAGACCAAGAATGTCAGTACGATTAGAGATGAAGCTTAAATTTCATTTACCTGACCGATACTTAGCTGGTTAAGAACTGCGCGGTCCATGGAGGGTTCTGCGTTCGTTAAGATAGAAACGAGCGTTCATTAATAACTGACGAAACAGCATCAATTCGTGCCATATAATGCCCCAATTCTTTTAATCTTGAAAGGTGTTAATGACTTCTGCTGACAGATTAGCTTGATTGCGCACACTAGGGATCACGCAGTTTAATATTTATCCGCTGCAGAACCGGATGCCAGATTGTGAAGATATCTGTCCCATTCACCTTATTGATTGCATTCCTAGCAGCCTCTGTTCTCTCAGCCACCTCAGCGTGGAGTCGCCAAACTTATAACATGGAACGATAAATTTAATTATAATAGTTCCTTTGATAACAGTGCAAAACAGTGTTGCATAGGGTTACTTCAACGAACCACGATGTTCAAACACAGAATCACACTGTTATTCGTGGTCAAGCACTTCAGGCGCTCATGGATGACCAACGTGATGTGTTGCTCACATCCCATAAAATTAAACTCCACTATCGGTTTTTGGCTGTTTGCCGTTATCAGATGGAGACCGTAAGATTAGTTTCAGTGAGTCTTGAGAGAGTGGGAAATGGTATACAATTGTATATTTGAATGCCACTGTTGCATAGGGTTCGCACAATGGAGCACGATGTTCAAACACAGAATCACAAAGTGATTCGTTGTCGAGCACTCGAAGCGCTTATGGATGACCAAAGTGATCTGCTGCATACATCATCCTAAAATACAATCTACTACTGGTTTCTGGCTGTTTGACGTCATCAGGTAGAGACAGTAAGATAAGGTTCAGTGAGTCTTGAAACAGTGAAACATCGTGGTTCCGGTATTAGTGTTCACGCTATAACTGAAATCTGCTCAGACCACTAGGTTATATGGGCTCCCAAATATACATGCGATGGGTGTCCCTCTGCGACCTATCGTGGATTGTATTGTTTTCCCAACACACTAATTATCAAGATATTTTGTTCATTTGTTGAAACCGCTAGTCGTGTAAAGGGATTCTTTCATTGAGAAATATTTTGATTTTGTTCGTCGCTTGTGTACAATAAAGAGGATGCGATGATGGTTATCTTAAATGTAAGCGCCCTGTTCATGATTTTGAAAGCGTAGAACCCAATGTGGTCTGTGCAGTTCTTAACGAGCTTGGGATTGGTCAGGTGAATTACATATCAGCTTGATCTTTGTTCGTACTTACACAATTGGTATGACGAAGCTTTTGAGTCAGGAGCGAAACATTACCAATAATCTAATCTCACCGATTCATTGCAAGCATTCTTCTTAAACTATTATGCTTCCTCGATCGGTCATGAACATTTGTGTATGATTTTGTTTGATAGATTGAATTTCGATGACAATTTTGGTAACTCGCATCTTTCTACTTTTTAATAGATGTAAGTCATTGATTCCGCTCTGTATTAAAATAATGTTTTCGGATTATTCTGCTCAATTTTCTGCTGTTAAGCTCCAATGCAATTGTGGTTGTATGAGTATTGTTGTAGTAAGGTAGCACATCTCAAACGTTGTTTAGAATTCGCCGAGCTCACAAACCTGTGGTCTACGCGTTTCAAACGTCATGGACGTTGCAACCCAGGCATTTCATTTTTCATTTTTCTATCTGTTTGGCGCACCCACGCTTTTACACAGTTATTGGAGACCAAAGCAATTCAAAATTATATGGAAAGCACACGCTTACATGTATTTAACGACTAGATGGTAATTGTAAAACACGTGTCGTCGTTTAACAACCTACTGAATATTTCACGGGTATATTTTCTTTTCATATTCTTGCAATCCTGGAAGATGTTCATTTTTAAACAAGTTCTCCTTACACCTGTGAGCTTTATTATTGTTCTGGTCTTTAAGTTGTAAGAAATTGCAAATGTTGTATAAAATTGTTTATTTTTAAAAGAGATGTATTTAACGAACAAAAAACCTGTCTGCCCAAAATCGGAAGAATGAAGGAAATCAATGTAGTTACTACAAAAACGAGCTGGAGTACGCTAAGTAAATATAAAAAGTTATCTTAAAAATAAATAGGCGAAAACATAAGTAAGTTGATGCTCAGAACGTGCTTGAATTTTAGGATAAGAATACAGATTTTGCACATGACTTAATAACTTTTTAATGTTCATTATAAAAGTTTGAAAAGAATGCGCATCATTTGGACTCACGTTTCTCGTTTTGTTTTTTGTTTTTGTTCGGTTGTTCGTGCACTCAAGTTTTCTATATTTTACGACAGCTATTCGCTCCATATTTTTTTCCTCCATCGAATTTTACGGATTATTGATTGAATTATACTTCTACATTCATATTACCGTTGCAAACGCTGCGGGAGAGATTGTTCCTCCAGAAACAGACTGTTTAGGCATTCACAACTTGAAAATTCATGCGATTGTGAAGCACATCCATGGGGGAAATCGACCGATGGAGAGCAACAACAACAACAACAACAACCAGAAGACTAGCTGCTGGACCATCGGTGACTTTTATTCTACTTTCAAATAACTCACAATTTATCTACTTTCATGATTTATATTGTATTGAATTGGATGAAACTAGCAACAGGATAACAGAAATGAGAATCATTCATTCTCAGTATTCGAATAACGCGATTTATATATAGGTGTATACATGTGTAACAATGAAAATATTAATAGCAGTATTATTGATTGATTCGAACCATCACCACTTCCACCGTAGTTTACAAACGTTCAGGGATTTCTCTAATATCGAATACGTTGATCTCAGACTTTCCCATCGAACGACAGGTTTGCTTGATTCAGTATTCTCGTCAGATTATAGAAGAGTTGTGTTATGATTGCTAGTGCAAACAGTATCGAAACGCAACTGAACAGAATCCTCCTAAATGATTTTATCTTCATGACGCCTGTGCAACGATCTGTCATACAGATCAGGTATTTTTATCACAATTCTTCCGAATTTGTTTATTAGGATTGCGGTTCTCGCACCGTAATCATTCCCACAAAAATATGGTATTTCGGCGTGTCCAATTTTCATCAGATTTGATCTAAAATCTCGAGATTTTGATAACATGAATGATGTGTTTTCAGTAGTTTAATGTTCACTATTGCAATATTGAAGCAAGAAATTACCAATGAAACGATAATGTTCATTAAATGTTGAATGGGGACGAGAGGAAAGAGCATGTTCCAGCTTAACTACAAAATTATACGATTGATCAATTGGACTCTTGCTGTCTTGGTTTAATAAAACATGTCGGCAATCAATAAATGCGTCCACTAATTAACACGTGAAGCAGAGAATTGCCTTCTATTATCACTCACAACATCTATAGGTACTAACATTTCATTGACGGCTATAATTTATTTTACTTCACGTCAACCTAATATGAATGTGTATGAATATTTGATCGGGATTCAAACTCGTGACCGAATTGATGTTAATTCGATGCGTCAAACACTAAACCAATCGGTTCGTTAATCTAGCATATGGCAGCAGCATCTGATGTCTAGACAAGCATCGGATGCCGAAGGATTGCCGGTAACTCTGCACGGTATCCCAAAGGATCACTTCTCAATTAGGTCTTTACAAGCAGCGCGACAAATATTGAGTGAATAAACTTAATGGGCATTAATTATATTTGTGCGATTAGCATTTCAGAAGAAATTCTTAACTCAGTACTCTGTTTTTCATACGATTATCGAACAAATTCCATTCAGAGAATACATCTAACACTGAGTTTCATACCGGCTAAGTCCAGCGTATCATAACGGAGAGATTGGCTTAGTGGTTAACGCTTCGTCTTAACATCAACACGGTCACGAGTATGAATCCCGTTTGAAATCGTGTTGAAATCCGAATCCAGTCGTGGATATTCATTGTTGATGCGCTATAATCCCACCGAAATTCAAGTTCAGTGACTCCGTTGGATGATCTCTCATTTTAAATCGGCAGCAAAACGGTAATTATGAGTAGTCTATAAATAAGAATTACTTCACCGAAAACACCTGAACAACCTCTAATAATATTTTTTCATTTTAACACTCTTATTTTCTAACTTTAGCTTTCATTATTTATTATTTTTTGATCATAGCAAAAATTGATATCAGAGGAAATAGACATGATGCCTCCTTCTCATTCGGTTAATTACCGTCGTTGCCAAAGTATCGATCTTTTCACGCTCTTCCTCTCTCGCCCCCTGGTCACATTTGAGGTTTCGTGCGCAGTACGTGTCTTGAGCAGCGGAGAAAACATCGACTAATTACTGTTTGATGTCAAGTGCTGTTGACATCAGGGTTGCAATCGTGGTGTCGCTAACACGTTTAGCTGAAAACCGCAAGTATTGAAGGATTTTTTGCCAGAACTGTTAAATATTTACTCCCCGAAGCTACAGAAATGAAATAGATTAATCTTATTTGGCTAACGCCTCGGCAGCTTCTCCTTCAGGGACACTTATGTCTAATGAATGCTAGTCTGGCCTAATCAAATGTGGCCAAAAATTCTTTCTCTATCCCACCCCAGATAAACACCAAACTTCCAAAATTATCGAATTGCGCAGCTTGATTGATCATTTATTACTAAAATTGTCAGTTCATCTTGCAAGTCCTGAAAAAGCACTTTACACTCACTCGTTGAATAACATTAGCCAAGACATATCTGCCTCCATTGCAACATACAGAATGCCAGTTGGACAAATATTCTTCCATTCAGTAAAGCAATATCATCAGCATACTCCAGATTCATTACACTTCCACAGGAAAAGAGCTGAGTGTCAACATTGAGATGTATTTTTACGGACTTGACGTAAAAACATGGAAAAATAAACAATGTTTTTGAATGTTCCTTGAGTGTGCAGTTTGCTGGTCAAAGAACAAGTCCTAATTTCGACATTCATAACCCTGACAAAATCCAAAATAACATGGAATAACCTCGTCAAATGTACACTGTTCCTAATGCGTGGTGGTTGTAGACCATAGAACAAGCAATACTCTTCTGTTTCGTTTACATTAAATGGTGCCCGCTAGTTGTGTCTGCTCCGCTGTGAAAACAATTTGTACAATATTGTGAATGGTCGAATATTACGCAATACTATTCTCAATATTATTATTCGAAGTTATTGTTTAGAAATACTGCTGCTAAACAACAAACTTTGACTCGAGAATAATCGGATTTATTACAATGAATTATTCAGCTGGTTTTTAACCTCAACACCAATTTGGACAGATATTTACTTTTCGCCTCCTAAATATTCACGGATGACATTGTAGACTACGTTTCTCGATTAATTTGAACTACTAAACATGTTGTTTCTCAAAGTAGTTCTCGACCAGAAAACAAAATAAAACTATTCATGATCGACGAAAAAATTGCAAATTGAAATTTTGTCTTCACGTTGTGACTAATCACCTCCTGCTGTCACAGTGAGTTTCGTCTGATCGTTATTTTTGTACCTGAATTGCTTTCCCAATATGTCCGTAAATTAGAATTACACTCACACCGCACAGATACATTTGTTTATATGCAACATGACTCTGCATATTTCATAACAATATGTTCTTATAACCTTTATGAACTGCATTTCAAATGCTTACCACTACTTCCTTTACGCTAACCTTCAAAGTTATTGACTTTCGCAAGTTAATTTACTGGTATTCGTGCTACTCGATATTAGTTTCGTAAATTCTGTTTACATTAATTTCACTCTATATTTTACCAAGCTGAATTCAAAGGCACATCTAGATAGAAACGCAATGACAGCTCACGCAGGACCAGCATTAGTTGAACTACTGCTCATCGCATCTGGTTCGCGAAATAGCTGCACTTACTTTCAGAGAAATGTATAGAAAGCGTTGATAGTGTTCCCGACGTCGTACCAACTTCAAGCTACAGGTCAAACCCATTGTGATTCGTTTAATGGCGAACTGGTCAGTACAAAGCTAATTGCAACACATCAGTTTGCGTGCAAAAACAACATGGAAAAGGTCACATCACACTATCTGAACCTACCAAAATAAGCAAACTAATTGGGAGATGGAAAAAAGATAAACAGTAGACATTTTCACAAGGCAAACCAAAGTAATTCTCTTGGTGTAATGCCATTCCCCTGAACAGAATAAGCTCAAGTCAGAAAAAACCGGTTATACGCTACGGACGAGTAAAGTGACATTGATTTTCACCGACGGAATGCTGTCGTGACCAACCAGACGTACTGGTCTGGATAATTATGAAAAATGACGTGTAAAATTAAGGTAATAATTGTAGTTAACTGTTATATAAGGTTCGTATAACGAACCACGATGTTCACACACGGAATCACAAACTGATTCTTGGTCAAGCACTCGAGGCGCTTATGGATAACCAAAGTAATGTGTTGTGGTGTGTAAGGGATGGGGATGTGAGCAACACATTACTTTGACGTGTATAATTCTTATTGAATTGTCCTTAACCTATAACGCAGTCTGAATCATTGTTTGCCTGGAAATTGGAGCGCCATATTCATCTGTGACTAACATTTTGAAACACTAATGTGTTTATACTTCGACTAATTTTTATAAGCACTATTAATACAATATTGATATATTATGGATAAATTTTGTATAAAAAATTTTAGAAATATTGATTTTTATTTTATGAAAGTAGCCCGTCCCTCGTAATCAATCCAGCTATCTGATCGCAATACATTCTTTATTATGCGTTCAATTTATATTTTTCGAAGGTGACAGTGACAAAAACATATGCCATGTGTACCAATATGGAAAGGTAATATTTTATATATGTATGTTGAATTTTTACTCAAATGATTGCCACGCACGAAAATTTAACTACACGTTACATAGGAATAAGATTAAAGTTTGCGGGCACTGCATAAAATATCACACATATTCCACTATTAAGCTTTAATTGTAGCGGATGTAGGATCTCTGCGGGTCATTTACACGTCACCTACTCGAAATAAACTTTTAATTACTTATTTCAAATAGATTTAGTGTCACCAAACTTTAGTTAACTGCAAATTAAGATGAAGTCGCAGTAGTTTTAACACCTTGACCAACTAAGAATATACTTGGTTTGCGTTTCGCTTGTGCATTTCTGATTTTGTATCGTAACTTTGTGTTTTCTTTCATTTTGAAAGCATCATCGATTGATGTGTTCTCTTATTCTATTGAATTGATGAAGTCATCTAGTTGTGGATCGTGAAAAATCCTTATCAACCTAACGCGAATATCATACTCACATAAATTGCGAACGATTTACAAGTTTTCCACATCTCAGAGATGTGTCAGCGATTAGTGACAAAATATTAATCTCGAGTGAAGCTAATATTAATTTTATGTTCGTGCTTTGTTGAACTGGTCATCTGGAAATAAACTGTCATTGTATATGCAAAAGTGGAAGAT